>PVIH01009025.1:0-70788 GCA_004025045.1 Sigmodon hispidus | reverse complement strand
AGTCTGCCAGTACCAGGGTTATTTATTTATTTATTTATTTATTTATTTATTACTGTAGCTCTATAGTATAACTTGAAGTTGGGGATGGTGATGCCTCCTGAGGTGCTTTCATTGAACAAAACTGTTTGGCAATCCCGGCTTTCCTGTTATTCCAAATGAAATTGAGTATTGTTCTTTCAATATCTGTAAAAAGTAGTGCTGGGAGATTGATGGGAAGTATGTTGAATATGTAGATTCCTTTTGGTAGAATTGCCATTTTTAATATGTTGATCCTACCTATCCAGGAACATGAGAGATTTTTCCATTTTCTGATATCCTCTTCAATTTCTTTCTTCAGTGATTTAAAGTTTTTGTAAAATAGATCTGTTACTTCTTTGGTTATAGTTACTCCAAGGCATTTAATGCTATTTGCAGCTATTATAAAGGGTGATGTCACTTTTTTTTCAGTCCTTTTATCTTTAGTGTATAGGAGGGCTACTGATTTCTCTTAGTTAATCTTGAACCTGCTACATTGCTGAAAATGTTTGTGAGCTGTGAACATTCCCGGGCAGAATTTTGTGGGTCTCTTATGTATACAATCATATCATCTGCAAATATAGTTTACTTCTTTTCCAATCTGTGTCCCCTTAATTTCTTTTTGTTCTCTTATTGCTTCAGTTAAAGCTTTGAGAACTATATTGAACAGATAAGGGGAGAGAGGACATTCTTGTCTCATTCCTGATTTTAGGAGGATTGATTTGAGTTTTTCTCCATTTAGTTTGATGTTGGTTGTTGGCTTTTTGTAAATCGCCTTTATTATATTTAGATATTTTCCCTGTATTCCTGATCTCTCCAGGACTTTTCTCATAAAGGAGTGTTGAATTTTGTCAATGACTTTTTCAGTGTCTAAGAATATAATCATGTGGGTTTTTCCTTCAGTTTGTTTATATGAAGGATGACATTTACAATTTTTTGTATGTTGAGCAATTCTTGTGTTTCTGAGATGAAGCCTACTTGATCGTGTCAGATGATATTTTATATAAGTTGTTGTATATGGTTTGCCAGAATTTTGTTGAGAATTTTTGAATCAATCAATACTCATGAGGGAAATTGGTCTGTAATTCTCTTTTTTTCTTTTTTTTTTGTTGTATCTTTGAGTGGCTTGGGTTAGGGTAAATGTGGCCTCATAAAAAGAATTTGGCAATATTCCTTCAGTTTCTACTGTGTGAAATAGTTTGAGGAGTAATGGTAGTAATTCTTTGAATGTCTGGTAGAATTCTGCACTGAAACCATCTGGACCTGGGTTTTTATTTTTTGGAAGGCTTTTAATGATAGCTTCAATTTCCTTAAGGGTTTTAGGTTTGTTTAGGTATTTAATCTGATCTTCATTTAATTTTGGTAAATGATACCTGTCCAAAAAGCTGTCCATTTCTTCTAAGATTTCATTTTTGTGGAGTATAGACTTTCAAACTAGGACCTGATAATTCTCTGGATTTTGGGGCTCTATTGTTATGTCCCCCTTTTCATTTCTGATTTTGCTGATTTGGATACTCTCTCTCTGTGTTTTGGCTTCTTTGGGTAAGGGTTTATCTATCTTGTTAACTTTCTTAAGAACCAAATCTTTGATTCATTGATTTTCTGTATTGGTCTTTTTGACTCAACTGTATTGATTTCAACTCTATTTCCTCCCATCTATTCCTTCTAGATGAGTTTGCTTCTAATTGTTCTAGGGCCCTCAGCTGTGCTGATAGTTCTCTTGTGTAGGATTTCTCCAGTCTTTTCATGTGGGCACCTAGTGCAATGAACTTTCCCCTTAAGACTGCTTTCATTGTATCCCACAAGTTTGGGAATGTAGTTGATTCATTTTCATTAAATGCTAGGAAGCCTTTAATTTCTTTCTTAATTTCTTCCTCGACCCAGATGTGGTTCAGCTGAGTGATGTTTAGTTTCCATGAGTTTTAGGCTTTCTGTGATTTTTAATGGTGTTGAACTCTAAATTTAGGCCCTGGTGGTCTGATAATATAAAAAGGGATGATTTCCAATTTTTGTATCTATTGATATTTGCTTTATAGCCAATTATGTGGTAAATTTTAGAGGATATTCCATGTGGTGCTGAGAAATATGTATATTTCTTTGTGTTTGTTTGGAAGCTTTTGTAAATATCAATTAAATCATTTGCATCATAACCTCTGTTACACTCCTTATTTCTCTATTGAGTCTCTGTCTGGTTGACCTATCCAAGGGTGAAAATGGAGTATTGAAGTCTCCCACTATTAGGGTTGGAGAGTTAATGTGAGATTTGAGCTTTAGTTCTTTTACATAGATAGGTGCAATTGTATTAGGGACATAAATATTTAGGATTGAAATCACATCTTGGTCAATTTTTCCTGAGATGAATAAGTAATGTCCATCCTGGTCTCTTTTAATTGATTTTAGTTTGAAGTTTATTTTGTTAGACATTAGGATGACAATACCAGCTTGTTTCTTATGGCCATTTGATTGGAAAATCTTTTCCCAACCCTATATGCTGAGCCTGTGTCTGTCTTTGTGGGTGAGATATGTTTCTTGTATGCAGCAGAAGGATGGCTTCTGTTTTTGTGTCCATCGTGTTAATGTGTGTCTTTTTATAGGTGAATTGTGTCCATTGATATTAAGAGATATTAGGGACCACTGATTGATATTTCCTGTTATTTCTGTTGGTGGCTTGTATGTATTTCCTTTCTTTGTGTTTTTCGTCTGTGGGATTTTTGATTCTTTGTGATTTTCTGGGTGTATCTGCCATCCTTAGGTTGGAGTTTTCCCTTAATGCTTTCTGAAGGGCTGGATATGCAGATAGGTATTTTTAAAGTCTGACTTTCTCATGAAATATCTTGTTTTCTCCATCTATGTTGATTGATTGTTTTGGTGGGTATAGTAGTCTAGGTTGGCAATCATGCTCTTTTAGTGTCTGTATAACTTCTGACCAAGACCTTCTTGCTTTCATCATTTCCATTGAATAGTCAGGTGTGATTCTGGTGGGTCTGCCTTTATAGGTAAGTTGGCCCTTTTCTTTTGCAGCTCTTAAAATTTTTTCTTCATTATGTATGGTTTGTGGCTTGATTATTATGTGGTGAGTGGACTTTTTTTAGGTCATATCTATTTGGTGTTCTGTAAGCTTCTTGTATTTGTATAGGCTTTTCCTTCTTTAGGTTGGGAAGTTTTCTTCTATGATTTTATTGTATACATTATCTGTGCCTTTGAACTGGAATTCTTCTCCTTCTTCTATTCCTATTATTCTTAGGTTAGGTCTTTTCATGTTGTCCCAAATTTCCTGAATGTTTTGTGTTATGGATTTGTTGGTTTTTGTGTTTTCTTTGACTGGTGTAACTATTTCTGCTATTGAGTCTTCCCCTCCAGAGATTCTTTCTTCCATCTCTTGGATTTTGTTGGTTATGCTTGTATCTGTAGTTCCATCTCTTTTCTTCAGATTTTCTATTTGCATCTTTGCCTCATTTTATGCCTTTTTTATTGCTTATATTTTAATGTTCAGTTTTTGGAATGTTTCTTTCATTTTTTTGGTTTTCCTTTTCTTGGTGTTCTTTCAAGGATTTGTTTATCTTTTCCAATTTTTGTTGATATTTTCTCGTATTTCTTTAAGGGAATTTTTAATATTTTCTTTGAAGGCTTCAATAATCTTCATAAAGGTTTCTTTGCTGTTGTTTCCTTCCGTTTCTTCTTCATTGCTTTGTTCAAGTCTTGTACTTTAAGAACCCCCAGTTTCTTCTGGTGTTGCCTTCCTGTTCTTTATATTGTTATATGTATTCTTGCACTGGTGTTTGCCCATGGTTTCAGTGGTTCACAATTCATCATCTCCTAATCAGTTGAGTCTAGAGGAGTTGTGTGTCTCTTGTCTTCTCTGAGCATGGGGTCTGTTTGTTCTCTGACTCTGCTTAGGACAGGGGTCTGAGTTTCAAAGTCCTCAGTGCTTTCTAAAAATGCAGTTTGCCCTGGAGACAGGGCCCAGACATGCAAGGTAGGGGTTGCTGGAGGAGCCCCTCACAGATTAAACCCTAGGGCCTGTCTTCTGGCAAGATTCTGAGCTCAGATCCTTGGTTGTGACTTTAATTGGAGACATGAATTCTCCCCTGACAGGCAGCCCAGGAGGTGGAATCTGCTCAACTCTGACTCTGCTCTGGACAGGGCTCTGAGTTTCCCAATTCTGGCTGTATATTTATTAATTTTTTAAAATTTTCTATGAGTCACTGAATATATATTTCTCTTAAATGACTAAACAGATTATATATTTTAGTGATAATTACTATATGAATAATTATTGATATAACTTGCCAAAGTCAGTAATATAGCTTCAAATTTCTGCTAAGACACATGCACATTTTCTGTTAAATTATGTTCCAAGTGGACTAGTCAAATAGGCCACATGAAGTACAAATAAAATATCCAGATTCAAAATGTAAAACATAACTCAAGTTTGTGTTTTCTTTTTCATTTACTGTGGCTTGAACAGTCTTTAGTTTCCTTATTTATTAAAGTGTTTGGGACAATTCATTTGTAAAGTCTGATTCACTTGCCAAAATCTGAACACAGAATATGACCAGCATCCTAAAATTTTCATTTAAGACTATGACTATGATGTAAACATTTTAGATATTCTTTGTGTTGTGATTAGTTTTTATAATAGTATTGAAGATGAAAACTTAAGAAAAATAAAAATAGTAAGAAAAAGATAATTTGCTAATAGTTTAGAAAATTAAAAATGTTTTCTAAAATTTTTGCCTTTGATAAAGTTTATTTTGAAAAAATTTAGTGGTTGTGAATAATAGAATTAATAGAATTTTAAACAATAAATTAGAAAACATCAACATATTGACAGATCCTTTTCTTCATAGAGGTAACTGACAGAAACCTGCATGGATTTTTATGAGGTATTAAAAGCTTAGAGGTATTTACATTCAGGATGGTATTTCTACACTATGAATAAACACTGATGCTGGAAGGTTGAAAATCTAAAGTTTTATCATTGCAAAGATTATGCTGATTGTTCATGTGTGACGATATGATTCAAAATGACATAAGCTCAGTTCTTCACCCAGGCGGAAAAGATTGTGTTTGGTCTCTACGTCATTGTGCTTGAAATTAAAAGGCCATAGTTGACATTAATAGAGAAGAGTAGGTCACTGGTAATTAAGAACAGAAATACCACCATCTCCAATAATTGAAACATTGTCTCAGATTATCTGAATTCAGCCAGAAATACTAGAGTGGGTACTTGAACAGTAGACAAATAAGAGAGACATAAATGTATGCTTCCATTAAGTTTGATAGTTATTTGCTTATCATTACCAGTGACTACTCCAATCCAGAATCTTTATAAAAGCCTGTAGATACAAATGAGAAATGAGCACAACCTCTTTCAAGAAGCAGAGTGGCTGACTAGTAGACATGAGGTTGGCTCCAGAGCTACAATGGGGGAATTGGCAAGTTGCTGTTTACAAACATGGAAATTAATCTCAAAGGGTTAAATTGGTCCCCAAATACTAAAAGTAATAGTTAAAGCAGGAAGTGGGCCAGAGTAAGGAAATTAGTAGTTAGCATTAAAAAATGCATCACAAAAGCATCTGTGTCTGCCTCAGGAAGGAACTGTGCCATGTTCCAATGATGATTTCTTTTTTAATTTTGATCGACACTTATATTTTATAAAACTAAGAGCTGAATTGATTAGGCTGATAGAAGTTATAATACTATAACCACAGAGCTTCTCCTCTTCGTTTCTTAACTCTCCCTTCTCTCTCATCTCCTATCCTTCAGTGACATAGATCCTGGCTTGGTTACTGAGGTAGTACAAAATCATTGCAAGCCTAGCATTGGAGATTTACTGTTTTGTTATGATTGATATATGGTAGGCTATGCTTGCTGATGCTTTCTGTATATTCAGAAAAATAGAGAAGTCTTTGAGCCAAAATTAAATGATAATAAAGAATTTGGCTCTATGTTTCATAACTAGCTGTCCATTAGAGGACAGAGAAGCTGATACAATCTATATGTAATGATCATTTGACTTGAAAATACTGCTTATCACTTGCATATATATCCACTTTGTTGCTTTGCTCTTGGATTATGCAAGGAATGTGAATGTATTTTCTTAAGAACAATTGATCTCTTTGATCTGTAGCAATCATCTACTATAACCTAAAGCAATTTGCTGCCAAGAAGTCTACAAGCTTTTTCATTTCTTATAGATTCTGTATCTATTTTTAAATATCATCTGTTGATGTTACTCTAAATACTCCCTGCTTGGGTAGCACAATTACACATAGATTCCTGGAAAAATATTCCATTTAAATATAGTTGCTTGTTTTTCTGGGTCTTTGTAGACAGACTTTTCAAAGATAAAATTTAAAAGCCCTGATGAGCCCAAATAAGAAATATTTGAAAGGCAAATAATGATGATGCCATTAAATGCTAAATATGCCCCGATTATTTTGTGTTACTGTGCTTAATTCCACCTGCAAAGAGTAGAAATCAATTATTTAATGGAGAACATTTAAATCTAATATTAGAATCTGGATGAGGATGAAAAGAAATTCTGAATATGTTTCCCACACAGATCTCAGCACCATTACCATAAGTTGGATGTTTTCCAATGCAGACATTAGATTGTGAATCTTTTTATGTCTGTGTACAGATCTCTATGGGTACCTAAAACATATTCTCTTGTTATAGATTTCTGCTGTTTACCTCCAACTTTGCTGAACACATAATCCTGACAAAGTAATTTTATATATCTGAATCTCACTTTCTTTATGTGTATAGTAAGAGGGTCTGGGTCATGGCTTTTGAAATCCACATTGAAGCAAAAAAATACATTGATTGTATAACTGAGAATAGTAATTTTTGAGAACTGCTATATAGTTCAAAACCAACTGAAGAGTCATCTATTATTCCATTTTCTAGAAATCATGCTTTCATACAGGTCTTAGAGCAATTACTGATATTAGTACTAAAAGTAGATTTTAAATTTGTGCTTTTCACGGGACTGTTATATAGCCTGTTCTTTATACCTGTCAATTTTTAGCACAAGCTCTGTCTGCAGCAGCTTGTGACTGGTCCTGATGTGATGACAGCATTCACTGAAAACAAAATTTCAACATAGTATGAATGCAGAGCACATACATAAAAGTGCTCCTAATGGCAATGTGTGTTAGCACAAATAAGACTATTACCTGCTCCCTGGACAAAATTTAAGCTCTGCACATGCAGGCACATGTGCTCAGATTTCTATCACCTATATCCAAACACAGGCATGCTAGCTAATTAAAGTTTAGAGCTAGAATGAATATTTAGTAATGATTTTAAGCCATGTTGATACAGTCCACCTTTTCCTACGTGATCAAAGTGCTGTTTCTGCTTCATGCTTTGGTTAAACTTATTTTTGTTACTTTTTCTTGTTCACTCAAGAAAAACAAGCAACTATGCTGAATATGTTACTGTACTTAGAAATGTGAGAATCGTTTACTACTGGCAATCTTTCCCTTAATACCTTTGGCATTTATTTTAAGTTCCCTCTTTATAGTTTAATGTGTACAGATTGAGACTAATGGTCAACAATCACGTTATTTACTTGATATGAACATTTCCAAGAGCAAACATTTTAAGACCACTGCTCTCTTGAATTGTCAAGTCCAAGTTTAGAAAGCCTTTCAAAAAAGCCCCCCAAAACAAAAATAGCATTCATCTTGGCCACTGTTCTATACCTGGTAAAGAGATACCATGACCAAAGCAACTTTTATAAAAGAAAGCATTTAAGTGAGGGCTTACTTACAGTTAGTTTCAGAGGTTTAGCAAGTTATGAACAGTGGGAAATGGCATGCAGGCAGGCACTGGAGCAGTAACTGAGCACTTTAAGTTCTGATCCTCAAGTAGAAAGAATGAAACACTGGGCCTCGTGTCAGATTTGTGACACATCTACTCCACCAGAACCATACCTCTTAATTCTAAGTTGCTGGCATCTCATCAACATGAAAATATATGAGCCTGTGGAGGCCATTTTTATTCAAGCCATCACAATATTTAATGAAAAACATTAAAACCCTTTCATATAGGGTAAAAATAAGTGTATTTTTTATATCAATAATACTTATCTGATTTCCATCTACTCTTTTGAATTTCATTATTAGCCATCTGGGACACTTTTGAAATCCAACTTCATTACATATAATTTAGAAGAATAATAACCCATTAACTTTGAAACATAGTTAAAATTGTCTCATGCATCTTTAGTGGCCTGTTTTCATGGAAAATTTTAACATGCTTTCATTAAGAAATGAAAACTAATAACTTGAACATAGATTAGAAGCCAAGCAAAGAATTTAAGAATTTGAGGGAAATCTCAGCAGGTCCTTTGAACCTTTAACTATACACTGTGTGAAGAGATTGGTATTTACTCTTACAGTGAGAAGACACAAACTGACAGTTCTTGGATTCTGATAAGAACAGAGACAGAGACTCTTAAAAAAAATGGATAAACTTTCAAATAAAAATCATGAGCAAGTAAAAGATAGCCTTATGACTTTGTAAACTTGACAATTTGAAAGATATTTTTCTCTTTGCCAAGAGAAAAAAATGTTGGAAATTAATCATTTCCCAGCCATGTTTTTCAAATTCTAAGTCTGAGATACAGTTGGGAATCTAAAGACATGTGGAGTAGGTTGAGAATAGGCTAAGTCAACAGATACAATTAATGAAATTAAAGGTGTAAACATGGAGTTGAAGCCATGTGGATAGATATTAGTCTTCTGTTAGTAAGAGTATAATATAGCACCATGACAAGAGTCTTTTCAGAGAAATATCAAGGTCAAAATAATGCATAAAAAATCTCAGAGAAAATAATATACTCAAAACAGAATGCATCATCTCCATTATGTTGATAAGAAATAGAGGATTAAAGATAAATTTTATCTATATGTCGTCCAGTTTTATTAATAACTATACAAATTCACTGAAATACCCCAAAACCAGCTTTTAAGGGAAGGTTTATCTTGCTCACAGTTTCAGAAGGTTCAGTCCATCCTGGTAGAGAAGAGCAGTACCCATCTTTGTAGGGAGGAAGCAAGAGAAAAAATAAATATAAGAAAGCATGGCTTTCAAAGCTGTGTTTCCTATGCTATAATTTTTAAAATTAGGCTTCACCTTCTTTTCATCCATTTATACTAATGCCATAATATGTTGAATTCATCAAGACATTACACAATTCATCAACTCAGAGTATATAATTCTTATTATATTAGTAACAGTAATTGTAATCTAATTGTCTCAGAAACACCATCAAAGACAAACCCAGAGGTGGGCTTCATTGTCTCCTGGGATTGTCTCAATCTAACTAGGAACTTATAGTCAAACTATACAGTTAACCATAGAAACAATGAATGTATACCCTACTCTTGATCTGTTCACCATTCTTTACAGCAACTACATCCCTTCTTACCCATTTCAGCCTTTGATTGGACAACTGCCCACTCAGTCATGCTCTACCACCTTTTATTTTTGCATTAGATAACCTATCAGTGTGCCACTTGATGAAAAGAAGAGGGAAGGAGGAGGATGTGGAAAGAGAGAAGGAAGGAGGAAATAAGGGAGAAAGGGAGGAAGGGAGGAAAGGAGATACAGACAGAGACAGAGAGGTGGGGAGAAAGAGATCTCAATAGTGCTAACATAATAGAAGAAAAAGATAAGAGGGCACTTGAAGAAAGACTTAGGAAGATCCATTTTGTTGGAAAAAACAAGTTTCAAGAGCAGTTAAGGACAGTCTGAGAGTCATATTTTCTTAACAATTTTTCAGAAAAAACTTGTTTTAATATGAGAAATGGTGAAAATGAGAAAAGGAAGAGATTAAGACATTATTAACCTTTACATATTAAAACATGATTGGCACATCCTTACAAAGAGAGCCAAAGAAAGTTCAAAGAGGGGCTAGACATGCAGGATTAGACATCTCTGGTGGGTGCTGCTTGCTTCCCTGTTTGCACTGTGCTTACTAGCCAGTAACTGGGAGTTTGGATTTATAGCATTCTGAGCCCAAGCAAGGATTCAAAGTGAAATCACATATGATAATATCTTTGGAATAAAAAAAAATCTAGTACTGGTTCAAAACATGTTTATTCTTTTCAAATATTGTATAAGTGGTACACATATAAATGTTTTAGTGGAGAATGGTGTAAGCTAATATATACACAATTAAGTCTAAAATGAATAGGACAGTACCCAGATGAATAGAAAACACTCAATTTTATGCATATGGCACAGTTGAAAAACTCCTTAATTGTTAACTCTAATCCTGAGATCTCAATAGTGATAGTATCCACAAAAATGGGAGAAATACCATTGGCCTCGGGAGTATTTCCTAACTCATGAGCGTCTGATGACATTTGTAAACTGGCAAAATGTTGAAGAATGCATACTGCACATGGGAATATGTAAGCTAACGTTGAGAAGTTAGTTTTAGTTAAAAATAGATGAGAGATATATGTAGTCCTATGGAGAAATTTGTATTGTTTTCAATATGTTAACATCTTCCTAGTATATGTATATATACTATTCTTAGCTCCAATTTAAAAATAAGATTTACATTACATCATATTTTACCTAAGGAAACTGAGGCAGAAATTTGTGAAAATTTAATATGTGCCTATTTAAGCACATTTGTCTCCACTGAGGGTGAGGGTTGCTTTGTCATTTGAAGTGAATTACCTATTCTCAGGAGCTACATGACAGCCCAGGCAAGTTATTTATTTCCAAAAAGAGAATACTTTGCTTTTAAAAAGGAAACATACTTGTTTATTGTATTGTAGAATTTTATGTCTGTTACTAATATAATAAGAAATATATATTCTGGCTAAACTAACATTAAGCCAAATAGTGTGTTCTGTTTTTCCTTACCAGATGTTTTATGGCATGTAAGGGTTTTAAGGAAGATTGATCAGCTTAATAAACTTATATATAAACCTATCAGTAAAGGATTATAGAAAGGAAATCCTACTTCAGTTTGGAATATTTGCTAGGTTAAAACGAGACCTTTCTTTTATGTTCCTAAATTCCCATTTATAATAGAACTATTTTTGTCTGTTATGAAGTATTCATGTTTATACTAGAAAAGAGAAGTGAGTGCAAAGCTTTAAACAAAATCTTGTAGCTAATAGCTCTAGCTAAAATATTCTGTATCTAAGACTTTTACATTTCTAAAAATGGAAGGATAATGTACTTGGCCAGATACCAGTTTGCTTAATATTATTTAGTTGTTTACCAAATAGAGTGAAATATTGGGAAATTAGGTGCATGTAACCTACCCATTCTATAAATTCTCATTGGTTGGCCATTCAATTACCTACTTTTGATTTACTGTATGAGTTATGCTACTAAATTATTATCTATTTCCTAGGTAGCTAGGAGCTCAATATTTCTTTTTTCTCTGTTTATGTTTTTCTATTGGTTGATAATATGCTAGTTACTAACACTGTCATTCAACATTCTTTCTTTTGTCAGTGCTAATAACTTTGCACTAGTCTTTCAATCAACTGAATTATTTCACAGTAAAGTTTATTAATGTAAATATTATGCAATCTTTATTCTAATTTATTATAAATACTAATTCCATTTGCCTCCATCATCTTTTGTCATGCTATTCCTGTAAATTTAACTATACATCAGTCCTAAAATCAACAAATTTTTAAAATAAAATTTAATTTTATTTCTTTCTAAAATTATTTATTTTCTTTGAGTATCTTTTTATTTTTGTTGTTTTAGTTAGCCCAAAGAAGAGTGACTTTATTTGCCATGACCATGATAGTCTCATAAATAAGCTACAGAAAAAATGAAGAATTAATATGGGTATGAAATCAAATGATAACCTTTTTGAATGCTCTTAAGTGGAAAGTTGTTTCTATTTTAATGTGTTTAACTTTTTGGGAACTTTGAATTTTATGATCGTTCTAGTTAATTAATAACTTTGAGAGGTCTTGTGAAGATCCCCAAATAACCCAGGCTAGGGCAGAGAGTTGCTTTCCACAAACTGACCCTCAGGCCACATAACACACTGAACATGAAAGAAATGGAGGTAGGACATACATGGAGCTTACACTCCTAGGTTCTAGTCTCTTTGGTGATGGAAGGCAAGGAAGGCACTCTGCAGGCTACTGAAAGAGAAACATAGATACCAATCCAGCTACAAAACACTTGTCATACAATCTGTGCTTCCTGAAAAATATGCTAAAGCAATGGCGGCACACAACTTGTGGGAATGGCCAACCAATGTCTGATATGACTTAAGGTCAACTCTACAATAAGAAATTCACACTTGACATTGCTTAGATAACCAAAAAACAGAGAATAGATAGCACAGAGACTTATGGGTTAACCAAACATGATTTGTTTAAAAGAAAAAAAATCAAGAAAATGATTCCTAATAAAAATACAGGGAATTAATTATTAATTAATCCCTTGAGCATTTCAAGTTGTGCATTCCTGGCATTCCACGTATGTTAGTTTTTGCACGTGGCACATGAATGGAATCTCAACACCGGGAGTACCACACAAGAGTTTATTACAGCAGGGAGCAGAGATAGGGGCAGAAGGGAGCAGAGAGAGAAGAAGGAGGGCAAGGGGTAGAGGGTAGGGGTGGGGGTGGGGGGGCTCGTGTGAGCCCTTTCATTAAAAGGTGGGTGGGCCATGTTTACATCGCCATACCCAGGGGGATGATTGACACTGTTGCAGTCCAGGTGAATGCAAGCTTTGGAAATCCTTACATTCCACCCTTTTTGATATACATATATATAAAAAATTGAGTTTATGGTCTGGAAGGGGTCGTTGTGGTGGTCTTTGTTACTTCCTGCTGACACAAGGATGGAGAGGTCTTTAGATTATCTTGCTGGCAGAATTGAAGGATTTGGATCATAGGGCCGTGAAGTTTGTTTCCTGGAGCTCAAAAAAATTATGGGTTAGTGATAGAGCTTTGGGAGTGACTAAGGGAAAGGAGGGAAGAAAGAAATTTGGAAGTAAACCTTGAGTTAACTGCGTTGTGTGAATGGTTACTTTTTTCTGCTAAGGGATTCTATTGTCTGCTGTGATAGAGCTTTGGGGGTGACAGGCTAAGGGAAAGGAGGGAAGAAAGAAACTTGGGAGTAAATCTTGAGTTAGCTGTATTGTGTGAATGGTTATTTTCTTCTGCTAAGGGATTCTATTGTCTGCTGCCTGCATGTTAAAGTCTGTGGATCCTGGCTAGGTGTGTTAAGGAGAAAGGATTAAAGTGTCCTGTATTTTGCCTACCTGGACTCCTGCAGGGGGTGGGGAATGGTTTTTGTTTTACCTGCAATGCATTCTCGGGGAGTGGCTGTTTCAACTGCAGAGCTGAATGACCTTTTGTTTACCTTGGATTTCCAAGCCGACTGCCTGGGGCCCTTTGTTTACCACCTTGGCTTCTGCTCTGGCTGGCTGCAAAGGAAGCTTGGAGCTGTTTTTTTAAGATTTTGGGTCACTTGTCTGGCTATTTTGAGGAGGGGGAATAAAAGGTTTAAGATTAGACAAATGAATCCAATGTGGGAAGCCTTCAAGTTTAGCGGCTGTAGGAGTTGTCAGAATTATTCTATATGGTCTCATCTACTTTGGAGTGAGGGGAGAAGGCAGATGATGGAGGAGGGGAGGAAGCAGATTGTCAGGAAGGTAGAACTTATAGCCTGATTGGATAGTAAAAGGAGCAGAGGAACAGTTGGAGCAGCTGGCGAGGCTGGGTTTAGGCAAATGTGATCACTAAATGAAATGAAAGCTCCCACTTTTGATAAGAAATCTATTTTTATTAAAGTTGTTGGACAACTTGGCATAACTAAAAATGACTGAGTAATAAGAGTTCCTCTAAAATGCAATTAAATGGCGGTGTCTGATAAGGTCACATGGATTTGCCTTCTACCCCCACAATTGTAAGGCCTGAGAGAAAGGGTGCACCCCAGTACTCCTGCAGAACGCAGAACGCCACTCCAGTGTCCACCAGGAAAGAAATGTTCCAGCCAGAAACATCAATATCCACCCGAGGCTCTCTCTGTATGATAACGTTTGCTGGACTGAGAGGGCTTGGGCACCATCATTCATCCTTGGCCAGTCCCAGTACATTATGCACCTTATCCAAGCTTGTTGTGTCACTACCCTTTGATGTAGGGCAGCAGCTTCCTGGCCAGTGGTGTCTATAACACTTAGGATATGACCAGGATGGCCTCCATGGTGGATTTGGACATGAACGACAATAATGGCCTATGCGACCACAGCGGAAAGCACCGGAGTGCTCTTCCGAGTGCTTTTGTCTGCTCACCCTGGGAGGTAGTGTGTGTGTGTGTGGGGGGGGCTGGCCTGATCGCTTACACCAGCAGGAGGTATTTCTCCTGCCAAATTCTCTCATCTCTCCAGTGATACACCTTGAATGCATGTGCCAAAATGTCTGCTTGTGGAGTTAGTGGGCCACTCTCAAGAGATCTAAGCTTGGCCTTTATGTCCGGGTAGCTTTGATTAAAGAAATGGGTCATAAGAAGCTCTCTTCCCTCAGTGTTCTCTGGATCTAAATTTGTGAACTGCAAGAGTGCATTTGTAAGGCGCTCTAGAAACTGGGATGGATTTTCCTGTTTATCTTGAATTGCCTCCTGCAGTTTCTCAAAACTGACTGGCTTCAGGGCAGCCCTACGCAACCTGCCAGCAAGCAGGTCACAAAATTATTTCTGGCTACAAATCCCCTTTGTGTATTATAATTCCAATGTGGATCTACATCTGGAACCACCTCAGCTCCTGGGGGTGTGCTAAATTTGCTTAATGAACCTCATCTGCATATACACTGGCCTGTTCCCAAACTCGCCTGTGCTCCTTAGGTAAAAGATTATTGGTTAAAATTGTGTATACATCGTGAAAGGTGAGGTCATAGGATTGAGTTAAGTACTGAAATTCTTTTATAAAGGCAGTAGAATTTGAACTGTAAGAGCCTAACTTCTTTGCAACCTGGGAGAGTTCAGACAAAGGAAAGGGTGTATACACTTTAACTATCCCATCCACACCTGCAGCTTCCCGAAGAGATCAGTGTCCTTAGAGGCTCAAGAGCAGGTGATAGGCAGAGAGGAAGGGGCAGTAGGAGTGCGTTGATGTCTAAAGGGTGGAGGGTCATTTGCAGGATCCAGTGAAAGATGAGAATCATCAGAGTCTGAGGAAGTGGCTAACAGCAGGCAAGCAGGAGAACTTAGGTGGGAAGGCTTAGAACTTAAGTAAGAGAAAGCTTGTATGTAGGGGAACTCTTTCAATCTGCCAGTTTGCTGGCAATAATTAGATAATTCCCGCAAAATATCAGGATCCAGGGTGCCATTAGGTGACCACTTTAGATTATTGTCTAAGGGATATCCGGGCCATTTCTTTGTACAATAACAGACCAGTTTGGTAGTATCTAAATAGGGCATAAGGCTAAGAGGTTTCAATGCCCCTAGCATGTACCCTAAGGGTGAAGATGGAGGTGTGGATTTAGCTGGCTTATTTCCCATGCCAAAACTTAAGGGGAATATGGAACCATCAAGCAAGAGTCGTCACACCTGCAAACTGAATCCACAAGGAAGCGGGCCCACAGTAGGCTAGCTTGTCAGCAAACACGTGTAGGCCGCTCGGACCGTGCCCCAACTCAACCACGCATATCTCTAAAGCCCCGTCAGACAGAACAGGACATTACACCCACACACAGCGAGATAAAGTGGACTCGTCAGTCCCCAAAATCACGTACCCGCAACCTTTTCATGGCATTGCCAGCAAAAAAAACCGCCCACGAAAGGTGCCAGTGTAATTCCCACAGGGGCAGGTCCATGGACAAAACTGTAGTGCAGGGGAAAAAAAAGCCAGGAGTGTTTGCCAACTAAAAGGAACAAATCACAACCAAATGAAGATTGGGAAGCTGATCCTCCATGAAACTAGTTCACGTTTACGCTGACAGAGGGGGAAACTCCCCAATCAACGCCGGTGGTGTGCCAGTACAGTCTGCTAACAGGCAGGTGGAAGGTGGTCTCCAGTGGAGGGTCGAACAGGGGTCCCTAGCGCCCATGCGCTCTTAGGGGCTGGGGGAGTCCCCCGCTGAGCACGGCACCAATGTTAGTTTTTTGTACATGGCACGTGAATGGAATCTCAACACCGGGAGTACCACACAAGAGTTTATTACAGCAGGGAACAGAGATAGGGGCAGAAGGGAACAGAGAGAGAAGAAGGAAAAGGGGCAGGGACTCGTGTGAGCCCTTTCTTTAAAAAGGGTGGGCAGGCCCATGTTTGCATCGCCACACCCAGGGGGATGATTGACACTGTTGCATTCCAGGTGAAGGCAAGCTTTGGAAATCCTTACAACGTAGCTGAGCCTACTCGGCTCAGATGTGATGCACCTTGCACAGAGGCATGCCCCTGTGCATGGCTACCTAAACCCTGTGGCATTGTGTACAGAAGCACCTCCCTGGACCCACGACACATACCCGTGCATGCTCCTTCCCTTAAAAGTGACTGCGAGCACATGCTCTGGTCCTTTTCTTCTCTGTCCCTTGACTTCTCTCTCTGCCTCTTCACCTGCCTGGGTCTCTTCTCTTAAACTCTAGTGTGTGGTCTTGTTAGTGTGTACTTGCTCTCACTCACAGAACTAACAGTTCTTCTAGCAACATTTTTTGCCCTTTTTTTATTTATTTGAGGTGATCTTTAATTTGTCTTCAGAGGCAGAACTGTGGATCATGGGTGTCTGCAGGGATAACTGTTCACCTCTGACTCTTTCAGAAATGCTACATTTTCTTCTGCTTTCTGTATTTTCTTGGAAGTGTCACCTCTTGTTACTCCCAATGAACTTCTGTGTTGTTTTCCTGTGGATGCTTTGTTTTATTTTATTTTATAATCTCTCATTTTTAGTTTTCAACATTTTGTATACATCACACACGTGTTTTGTTCTCATCTCTGTGTGTTCTCCTTGCTGTGAGCAGAGGCATGATTCTGTAATTTGATTTCCTTTGTTAGTCTGTGGGACATTCTCACACTTTACATATTTTTTTCTGACTAATTCTTTGCTTTTCTCTGTAGAAGTTCAATTATAAAAAGTTAACCTCCTCATATTTTGTTATTTCTTTCCACATCTTAGCTTTCCTCTTACTCTCTTTGTATATGTCAGTTTTAACTTTTGTTTTATCTGTCTTTTAGTTCAGTAATCATTTTTCTTATATTTAATTTTTATTTTATGTTTAGTCATTTAATTTTAATGCCATATAGTTGAAGTTCTATTATTTCTATCTTATTTTACTTCTAGATTTTAATAATCTTATTACACCATGTATTTTATGCATGCCTATTTTCTTGGCCATATTAAGCATAGTTAATTTTTTGTATGAGATCTGGACAAACTAATTGATTTATTCTACTTTTATTGAGCTGTAATGTCCTTTCGGTTTGTATGAATTTTTACATGAAATTACAAAGTATATAAAGTAGAGAGACATGTAATTTTCCATGCAATATGTCATTACAGCAAGCATTTGTACCTTTGTTTGTCAAGCAAAAATTAGCACAGCAACTGCCTCAAACCTAATTAAGAATGGTGCTCGACCATGGATGGGTAACTGCTTTGTCAATGTCAATATATCTTTTATTAATATTTCTGGATTATACTTTCCATAGGTTTTCAAGTCAAAGTCTTTGCTTTTAAGGCTGTTCCCATTGCTAAATCTTTGTTGGTTATTTCTTAGAACAAAAAATTGCCTCTAATTAAGCGTAGTATTTTAGAGTGCCATGGTTTAGGTTTTAGACTTCTGCCTCATTAGATTCATAATTCAGCAAATGCTTTGTGGGGAAGTTTCTGGGTATTTGAAACCCTCTATGTTCAATTTTCCTCCTCTGTTAGCATTCATTTACTTTAGTAAAATCTGGGTTCTTAGTCACATTTGAAATTAGCAAAGGTCTCAGTAAGTGTGTCAGCATAAGCAGGGAATGTATTCTTGTATAAAATTTATTCCTGCATAATAAATTTCCTGCAATTCAGTAGGTGAAGCTGATCTGCATTTATTGTCTCTAGTTTCTGTCAGACATAGAATTGGGTCCAGCTTTATCTGGTTCAAATGCACTGTTTAAGTGTCAGAAGTCTGCAGTCTCACTGTTCGATGCACTATTGTTTACTCTTGAGGTCAGTATCCTCTTGCACATTCAGGAGGCCATCAGTAGAGATGTGTCCACAGCTGGAAGCAGTACCAAGTGTCCCCAGCAAGACTGTCACTCAAGAATAGCTTTTCTGGTACTGGCAGAGGAGATTGGATTCATCCCATAGAACATCGTATAGCAGTTTCCAATAATCTCTCCAGGATTATGCTCTTTTGTGCCATACATGCTGTTCAGTTGTACCCTCCCCAGCAGGTTCTCAGGCTCAGTAGCAGATGTGGGAGGTCACCTCAGGGGTATCTGTCAAAGCCCCAAGAGTGGTGGACAATTTTTAAATTGGCAAGCACTCTGTTCTTCAGAGGTTTTTTGTTTGTTTGCCTCTCATTATTTCAGAATGGTGTCATGGTTAGTATTTTTTTTTTTGTATTAAACTTTCCTGTTTGGATTTGTGTGTGATTCCATTTTATATTGAATAATTTGACTTGTTTTCAGTGACATGTCTTCTGTCATTACAAATTTGTGTGATGTAATTTCTGATAGGTACTCTTGAAATGAACAATTTTAAGCAAGACTATAATTTGTCTAAACATAATAACATAATACATTTGGATTAATATAGAAGTAGTAGTTAGTTGTGGAATCTTAGAAATTGGCATCAAGGTAAAAGTACCATTCATAGTATATAGATAGATGATAATAGAAGGTAATGTTAAGCCAAAAGAAGATAACAAGACAAGATGAACAAAATACATAAATAAATAAAACAAATTTCAAAGGAAATCATGAGGCATCCTGGATAAATAAACTTATTTTTAAAAAGCATAGTCATAATATAAAGAAACAAATAAGCACAACTTTAATAAACCTTATAAACCTAGAATGAGCAAGTATCAAAATCTTGCGCCATCCCCTGGCTGGAGCTCTGGAGAGCTCACTGAATTAAGTACAGCCACCTGGGAGCCATCAGGAAAAGGAATTAGGCCCTCCAAGCATATACAACTATCCACTCACATGGACAGTATGTGGAGCCTTGAGGGGAGGGATCAGACTGTGTTTCTGTGCGTGGACTGGCACCTCAGAGCCCATTCCCTCCAGAGGAACACCTAATCCAATCTTGATATTAGGATGAGGAAATCGGTCTTACCTGAAGTGGATGCTGAGCTGATCTACCTTGGGACCTCTTGCCCTTTCAGGGAAGGAGATGGGGAATAGGGAGGAGGGAGGCTGAAGGTTGACCAGTAGGGGTTGGGAGGGGGAAAGGAGTTGGAACAAGGGGATTCATGGATAAAAAATAATACTTTATTCTGTAAAAATAAATAAGTAAATAAATAAAAAGAAAGAAAATATTAAATAAAAGAACTTGTGCCATCCCAAAGGAACTTGCCATAACCTGTGGAATGTTAGCATATAAATGTACATGGTGCTGAAGATGTGAAACAAAAATAGGCCTTTTATAACTGGCCTTCTCTAGAAAACCCAAACATGTACCTGTATCATGATCCAGCAGGTCCTGAGCTGGATGTTTACCACCTCTCTAACTCTGCAGCCTTCTAGTAGCATTCCTTATGTGTGGTAACTCCCAACCATAAAATTGCTCCTGTTTCAACTTCATAACTGTAACTTTTCTAATGTTATGAATTGTAAAGTAAATATCTGTATTTTCTGATGGTCTTTGGTGGTCGTAACTGACAGACTGAGAAACACCGAATCGTTTGTATGTTTAGATCAGAGGATACTTATCAAGATTTACTGTGTATTAATTTCAATAATGTATATGTTTGCACATCTATGTGGACTCTGCACACTTGAGGACCTGTCAAGGCCAAGAGGCATTGGTAGCTTGAAGTTATAGTTATAGGCAGTTGTGAACCATCTGACATGGGCGTTTTGAACTGAACCTGTGTTCTTTATAAAAGCAGTGTGAGCTATTAAAAGATGAACTATATTTCCATTAACTACCAGGGGGATTTTACAAAAGTTCTCATGGTAGTATATTCATAAAGACCAAACCTAAGCACTTCCACTGTATATTATCAGATCAGTAGATTATTGCTATCTATTGATGTAAAGAAATACTATACAGTGGTAGAAAGTGTATTAGAGAATGAATGTGTATGTATTATATAGTTAGTAAATATTTAAGGGAGTTTCTGTACAACAAAAGAAGACAGACAATTACAGTAAACCACAGCCAATTTAAATGTAAAATTATGGAGCTCAGTCACAATGCATATAATTATAAGACATTCCCATCTCTAAGTTATAGGGAACATTGTAAAAGAAAAAAGAAAGTGTTATGAGGGTCAGAAGATCAAAGAGTTTTCTATGAAAATGTCTTCTAGTAATGTCTGAAGCTTCACACATAAAGTCTGACCAATATGACTGCTTTAACATGAAAAGCTGAAAAAGAAGAACAACAGATATGCAAAAGTAGCTAGGGGAAGTCCATGAGGACCAAACTTCACACAAAGGCAGCTCAGAAATACTGCAAATGGGGATGGGGATGGAAGTGTGTCTTCCCCAGGAAAGAGCACAGCAACTGGTTATCTTATACCAAATGGTTAGCCATAAAACCATACATTCAAGTAATATTATATAGACAGAAAAGGATAAACGACACAAACACACACACACACACACACACACACACACACACACCACATACACACCATCAGTTAATGAAAAAAGAGGCCATGAATTTGAAAAAAAGCAAAATGGGAT
This sequence comes from Sigmodon hispidus, assembly GCA_004025045.1. Lineage (NCBI taxonomy): Eukaryota > Metazoa > Chordata > Mammalia > Rodentia > Cricetidae > Sigmodon > Sigmodon hispidus. Next base: position 49,920 of record PVIH01009025.1, on the reverse strand, counting down.
TTATAGAAAGGTTTTGAGGGAGAAAGTGAAGGAGGAAATTATATAATTGTAATAATCCAAACAAGAAATTAAGGATGATTTGTTAGGTTATAGCCACAGCCCCACCTCTAGAAGTTTGCCCCAAAGCCTCTGAGGTAAGCTGTGCCTACCCTTTATAATCTCCAACCACATGGAAGATTTTCTCTTTCTCTTTTCTTCTCTGCCCCCTACTCTCTTTCTATCTTTTCTCCCCTGCTTCCTTAATAAACCTAATATGGCTCCTTGGCGGCATACAGAAAAATTTTTTTCATGCAAAAAATACTAACATGAGTAATTCAGTGGGTGAGTTTAACGCAGTAATTATTTATGCATGCATGTTTCCTTATGTAGTAACATAGTCAGTAAATTTTAAATACTTATACTCTACACAAAACTTATTCAGCCTTTTATGCATTCAATACTTCATAACACGTTTTTTGTCCTGTTTTTTTGAGGTAGGTAGGCTCTTATGTACTCAAGGCTGACCTTGAAATCAGTATATTGTAGTTGATAACCTTGAATATATCCTTCTGCCTCTACCTCTATAGTGCCAATTTATAGCATGACCTGCCATACTTAGTTTTGTTTCCACTATGAAATATAATATTCTTTAGGAATAAGATTGAAAATTTGGAAGTAGTGAACTCTACCTGCAAGTGCTTAATACTGAAACTGCTGTTACTTCAGTCAATAACTTGAATTACCATTATTCTAAGTCAATTTGATATACAATTCTAATCTTAGCTTCATATTTACCTCAATGTGTGTTTGTCCCATGTGGGAATAGATGGGAAATAAATGCATATAATGGTGTCTTTTACTTATATAACAAAAGATAACTGTATGACTCTGAGCCCAAAGAACTACTTGTGATTGCAGAGTGTGTCAGTGTGTCTTACGTTCTTCAAGGAAAGGTAAGGAGATGGAAAAGCTCTTAGTGACATTCCTTTAAGGACAATCTTCTTGGGGCTTGTACCACCCTGCTTTGTGATGTTCTTAGAAGTAAGTGATAATTTTCAGCCTTTGACATTTTGTAGACAGATGAAATGCTGTGTTGGATAGCAATTGTTGCTAAACATGGCATTTAAAATAATTCTTGAAATAACAATTCTTGGATTTCTTAGTGTGCATTCAATGAACTCTCTTAAGATGAGTGTGGAAGTGCGTGAACGTGCACACACTATGTACCTGCATGAATGTTTGGAGGAGAAAAGCATCGACAGTAAGAGGAGCAGAAATACTCTTATTTCAACAGTTGCACAGAGAAGACTCACTTGGCATCATTAAGTTAATTGACAAATACTTGGAGAAATGTGATCTTGAATTAATAAATTATGTTTTGCTTAACATTTATAAAATTTCATTTGGATTTCACCAGTTGCATTTTGACAAGGAGAAATGTGTTAGAGTATTTTTAAAATTAATTTTTATCTATGTTAATTTTGATAATCACTTTTTGGCTTATTCAATGCCTTTTTACTATTTTTTACTTTGTAACTTTAAAGAGTAGCATTTATTTTCAAAGTACTCCCTATTTACATGGAGGTTGTAAGAATAATGTACTATTGAAAAGATTGTCCAATAGTATTTATTCATAGATAGAGTGAACAAACACACACACACAGAGAAAGAGAGAGGGGGAGGGGCTGAATACATTTTCCATTTGTCAGGACCAGATTTAAACCAACAACCATTTGTAAAGCTCTTCTTCACTTGATTTAAAGAGTGTAGTGCAGTAATAAATTTTAAAAGAAAAAAAAAAAAAACTTGAGCTGCAGAGACAGCTCCATATAAAACAGTTGTGGAATCCTGAGGACCCAAGTTCAGATCCACAGAACCCATGTAAAGCCAGGAGCACTAGTATGTATATATAATGCCAGTGTTCTAATGGCAAAATGTGAGAAGAAGAAATAGGAAAACCTGGAGCTCACAATCAACCCCTTCTGCCTATGCAGCATAGTGGCCATGATAAAGAGACCTCTTCTTGAACAAGGTGGAGGGTGAGTATGAGACATCCTATATTGTCCTCTGATCACAAGGATTGTGGAATGTATAAACTCACAAACACACACAAGAACTTGCACATAAATCAAACACATCCCCATGCAGCCTGTGTCTTACAATCACACACACACACACACACACACACACACACACACACACACACACACGAGAGAGAGAGAGAGAGAGAGAGAGAGAGAGAGAGAGAGAGAGAGAGAGAGAGAGAGAGAGAATCTATAAAACATTTTTAGGTGAAATTGAAAGGCAAGAACTGGGAAAGTTAGATGGTTCTAAGGGCTGTTATTAAGTAACAGAGTTCTGGATTTAAATGGCAGCTGTGGAAATAGATCTGGCTTTCAGCTTTTTAACTGTGTCCTATGTCCTTTTACACATTTCTATGAGAACTAGTTTGATTGAGAGTCTTTACAATCCTTTTAAGGGTCTCTGTGGTGTTTTTTACAATGAGCTGAATGCTTTGGGATAATCTCTCTGATTTATCTAAGCTTAGTAAAATGTTCAATAAAAGTGGGCCATTTGAATTCAGTGAGAGAGCATGGACAGCTGCTTGAGTTTTGGAATGTTTTCTAATTTCTAAACATAAATTGATGACAAATTAAACACCCAAAGGAAACAATTCCCTGTATGCATTTTTTCCCAAGTGAAACAGTGAAGTTTGAGATTGTGTGCATGTGTTTGGAGTATGACATGTCTTCAATGTGCTCAAATCTCTTTCTACTTGGACCAGCCAGACTGTAGCTAGGTGAACATTTCTTTGTAGTCACAATGTCGATTTGTGCATGACACAAAGCAATGTGCACACACAAGAGCTCACAAGGCATGCATTCTAAACCAGGTTCTGTACTTCTTAAGGTCATATTCTTTTAAATGAAATCATTCATCATCAAGGCCTGAAAGCTCTCAAAATGAAAAACATCATTCCCTTTTCCTTAAAGATGGACATAACTACAAAAAGCAGAGACACAGAAACCCAAATGTTTTAGGTTTTCAATAGATCTTTCATATCCAGGACAAGCACAATGGATCATTTATTTATTTGTTACATAAGAATTGGCCAGATTTGGTGGCAGGTATGGAGTTTGTTTTGGTTCTGTTTTTTGAAGGGACTATTTTCTTGGGATAGCAAGTATACAGACAAATGCAAGTCTTGCTATAGATTCTGTAAACTGACACATTAAATAAGATTTTCAATCTCTCTTCTTTATTCTAATTTCTCCTAAAGCACAGAAACCTAAGCAGATTTTCTGTATTCCACTGCATACCTCATTAGAGTACATAGGTGAGCAACTTGAGATTCCAGCTATAGCTACACACAGACACACACTGAAACACACACATACACACACACAGACATACACACTGCACACACAACTGTGTGAGCTGACAAATAAGAAACCAACTGGCCAATGAGAAGGTTGGCAGATTTGAAATTCAGGTAGAGCTTGCAACATTGAGTCCAATATTTCAAAGCATATGATCCAGATGGACACTCCTGAAATGTTTCTAAGTAACAAACTCAAGGCTGGACTTCCTTCCTGGGAACTCCTCTTCTTTGTTCATTAACGTTTGAATCAGCCACATTAGAAAGTTATATTGCCTTACTAAAAAGCAGATGATTATGTGTCAATCATATTAAAAAATATGCATTTATAAAATCATCTAGGCTAGCGCTTGCTCTAAAAGCTGAGAACCATACTCTAAGAGTGAAGTATGAATTAACCACTACACCCAAGAACTAATTAACCAAGCACCTTTGTTAGGCATTTTGTTGTAGTATACACAATTGGTTCTCAACCTGTGGATCATGACCCCTTTGGGACAACACAAATATGTCCATAACAATTCATAGATGTAGCAAAAATACAGTGATAAAGTGAGAATGAAAATAATTTTATGGTTGGGTCACTACAACATGAAGTACTGTATTGAAAGGTCACAGCCTTAGGAAGGTTGAGAACCATTGGCATAGACAAATTGTAAATGATGACAATTTTTCAGTGTTGGCCTGAATTTATCTGAGCTGACATACCAATTTCTAACTTCTTAAATATTTTATTTATTATTGTTGTGTATATAGATACATATGTATATATACATATACATATATATATATATGATGTAGATAGAGCAAGGAAGCCCATATGTTATTATATATGTGTAAAGGTCAGAGAAAAACTTAATGGATTTAATTTTCTCCTTTTACTTGGATAGGGATTCTGGTGGCTGAACTGTGTTTTCAGGATAGTGGGGCATGTACATTACCTGATGATCGGTATTGCCAGCTCCCAATAACATGAGTTCAAGAGAATGACATGCATAATTTGTGAGATCACATGATTGATCACTACTGTTTATGTCTCCATATTACTTTAACATCATCAGAAAACAAGGCTCAAGTAGACTGAATAGATATGGTGACATACTTGGAAGATCAGTGAGAATATAGTTATGAGCTGGGTTTTCTGTTTACAAATATAATAGAAATTTCATGGGAGAATGTTTTATGGTTACATTTTAAAGAATTTAGTTGTAAAAACAGCTATGACATAGTTTTTAAAGTTTGACTCAAATAAGTACATTTATTAAAGTACAAGTGAATAAAAGAAAATGATCCATTCAGTGAAATGCTTGATACATGAGATTTGATTTTGGATCACCTGCACTCACATAAAAACCTTCCAGGGCTAGAGAAAGAGAGACAAAAGTGTCATTGGAGCTCACTGTACATCAGTCTACCCAAATTCAAACTCTCCAGATTCAGGGAGAGACCCTGACTAAAAATATAAGAAAAAGAATAATTAATGAAGGCATGTGGTATAGAATTCTGACCTATATACTCATGAGAACACACAGACATGCATCCGGATGTGTGTGTGTACAAAATTTAAAGCATTATAGTATTATAAAGGTTGATTGCATTCATTTGCAGCCTTATAAAAGTTAGAATGTGAGACAGAAAGTATTGGACAATATCTTTTAACATGACCTTGAATTAATTTTTAGAAAAAAAAAGAAATATAATTACTGATGACTTTATTTACATGGGGACCCTGCAAAAAATCCTCAGTGTGTTAGCAAAAACAGAAGATAGTAGTCCTATTTCTTTTATTGTTCAATGAACATCTTTCATAAAAATCTCATCCTGGATAGATAATAGGTAACAAAACCTTACAGAAGAATGTAGAGTTAAAAATATAATCATAAGGAGTAACCAGTATGTTACATGACACTTACTACATGTAATCTATTACCTTCTATTATGCTCTTCAGGATATCCACGAGAATACAACTTTTAGTACACTGAGAAACTTTCCATGAAGTGCCTTCTTGATTTCCATAAAGAAAATAAACTGGTTAGTCTGAGGCCTGAACTGATCTGAAAATTTTTGGATTTCTTACCCATCCACTTGGCAGACACAAATAAGTTTAGATATTCAACATTTTTAATAAATGCATAGCTCAGTCCGTGAGAATAAGATGTTTGAGAAATTACAAATATAAAACATAAGATTTAGTCTCAGCCTTTCTCAACAGGATCTATGACAGTACAGAAAAGTAATTGTGCTGTGGGAAAAGATTCTAATTTGTTTGCTTGTTCATTTTTAAGTAATAAAGCCTTAGTCATTGCCATTTATTTTGATATTGTTGTCTTGAAATATTCTTAAATTGTTCAGGGAAGCCTAACAAATTTAAGCTAATAAAGTCGAGGATTGACTTAAAAGAGAAACAGAAATTCTGACCTATCGCCCTTAATTCAAGCCATCTTCTTTCTTAGGCAGAAGATGGATTCTGTCTTAGAGAGAGATATTATTTTACATCTAAGCTTTTAATATTACATGTGCTAAAGAAACAAGAAGTCACCACTGTGATGCTGAGGTGCTTGATATATAGTTATTGATTTAGATAACTTTCTATTTCAGTAAGTTGAGAACACTAGATGGAATTTATTTTACTTGGCTGGGCAAATACTATACTTTCAATGCCTAACTTAAGATATGTGTCATTTCTTTACTCCAAGGCCATAATTTTATTCAAAGTGAAGCTCATCATTTAGACCTCTCCTGGAGTATCTCACCAGGCATTTTTATTGATTACATATGTGAATAGGACCTAGTGAAAAAAAAGAAATAGTAGCTATTTAGATGCTTTGATAAGATATGTATCCTGGAGAATAGGAGACTGCCTGGAAATTTAGAACCCTCAGAGGACAATTTTCCAAGAATACACTAGTCTGGATCATACTGAGATGTTACTTTCTAAGTAAAAACATGTTGTATGAAGATGTTTCTAGTAATAAAAAAATGATCTGAAGTTTGATTCTACATACACATATAATATTTGCAATATACGTTACCTCAACCTGTTCATTGGAAAAACAGGCTACGACCTTCAATTTGGGCCATTGAACAAAAATGGATTTTTCAGTGTATACAGTCTGCTGAAGAAGAATTTTAACTCTGAATACTTACAGATTGGTAGAGCTGGGGTTGTATGACTGACTGATTGGAGTGTTTAGAGAATCCTATGGTAAGAACAAATAAAGACTAAAACAATTTTCTTTAGTAAATGCTGCATTATTTTGAAGCAACAAGTTTTACCTATTAGATAGTCTAAGTTCATTGTTGAACAGAGATTTGTAAATCCTTTGCTTCCACTATTTAATCTACAAAAAGAAATATTTTTTTTTACTGCCCTGGAAGTGGTTTATACAAGGAAAAGCCCAATGGAAAACATGTGGAAAATTAATAAGAATATCTACAAGTTAAGCCCTGGGCAATTAGAATCTTACTTGTGGATCCATCTGGATGATGATTCGACAATACTCAGGAATGGAACATGCAGGAAAACCATTTAGTTGTCCTTAAATGGCAGTATGGAAAAGAAATCTTCCCCATTCCAGCCCCAAGAAGGCAAAACTCTGAGGTGTAAATTTGAGTTTTTCACTTTGATTGGAAGAAGTGATGAGAAGGGTGTGTCTTCATTTAAATTTATGAGCTATAGCAAGTTTTGGGCCAGATGATCAGGGATTTGGAAAGATAAGTCTGGAAGATTAATGACAAGACGTGAGAGAAAATTATGTAAATGGGCCTCACATTTGAAATATTGGTGTCCCATGTGAATGATCAGCAGATGGTTCTGTCTGCAGAGGAACCTCTCTCTTTAATCCTTTGAAAGATTCCCTTTTAGGGGCAGGAAATCTTTTTCTGCATTTCTCAGAGTTTTTGCTATATCTGACTGTGTGCAAAACCCCATGATGAACAGGGTAAAGTATCAAGGGAGATTTAAGGGCACAGGACTCCCTTGTTCAAGAATATTCTTGATAGATGCTTTTAAGTTCCTCACCTGCTGAGAGCAGGAATTTACACAGACTACCAAGGAGCATCTCTAGCTGGATGGGCCAATTAGGAACTAGGGAAAATGGAAGTTATTTAGGAACCTTTTGTTTCAAAAGGACAATAACCTATTCTCATGGAAATTGATTCTTATCTAGATAAAAATTCTTTTTCCATCCAAAAAAGAGATACTTTGCCAGCCAGGGATATTATTCATAAGTAGATATTTTCTTATTTTCTGTGGTGAAAAGCAAAAGAAACAAAACAAACAATAGTTGCTTACTAAAGAATTTTATTTGCCAAAGAAGTAAAAAAATCTTTTATTGTTCATGAGATCTATTTTGTAATCACTAAATACAAACATGTATGGTATCAGCAGGTAGACACATGCCTTATGGGAAACAAAATGCTTGTTTAAAACTAAATGGCAAGTAAGATTGGATACAAATTAGAAGTTTTGGTTCTAAACAAGCACAACATTTATATTATCATTTTCTGCAGAGCCAGATGACATGAATCTTGGAATCTATGTGTGACAGAGTTAGGAGGTTTGATGTGGTGTGATGTGTGTGTGTATGTGTATGTGTGTGTTTGCAGAAGTGACTACTTTCTATTTTTATTTCTGTGACTTTATTCAATTCAGATCATAAAGATTTAGAAGGAAATTGGGGAGATGGTGCATAATACATAAATACAACCAACTGAGTCTGTTTTTAATTTTTGTGGGTCTATGGGTTCAGAGCCCCACTATTGGATAAGCAGTAAAGTAGGGTTATTCCCAGGGAAGACTAATTCTCCTCCCAGCAGCCACTAGTTGCCTATCATTCTTTGTCTAAGAGTGGGATTCCATGAATTTTTCCCCTTCCCATTCTAGAATGTTAATTATTACTGTTATTGTTTCAGTCTTGTTTATGCAGCCATTTCTAGGAGAGACTGTTTTACATCAGGTTTCCTAGTATTTTGCCTCTTAGAATCATTCTGCCTCCTTTTCCACACTGTTCCTTGAGCCATAAATTCAGGGGTTGTGATGTAGATGGCTTCCTTGGGGTTATGCTCCCTATAACTTGTTGGCTTCTATATTTGGTCCTGTTGTGTTTTTTAGCGATGGTTTTCACTTTGTGTAAAATGAAAATACATTTAATTCCATTTTTTTTAGGCTAAAGAGCCAGATGCCTTGGAGCAAATAAAAATGGATAGATCTAGTAGAAGAAATGATATGAGGTGTAACATTAGCCACAGACTATGGACACAGTCAAAGTTGCTTCCATTCCAATTATGCATATAACTATGCATAGCCATATTTTAAAATCTATTTTATTATTTAATATGACTTATGTGAGCCATGAAAATATATATATAATTTAATGTACATGATTGTGTATATCAATCAAAAATTAGTACTGTACTATGAATAGACAAAAACATTATAAGGAAATGCTTATGATATCAGGTAAAAATGTGAGTATTCTCTTTGGATAAGTGAGCACATTTCATTTGTAGTTTGAATAGTTCAGATGCAGTAGTCAGGGCCCTGTTTCAATAATAGAGCTGGTTTCTGGAATCTGGAATGGTGGGTATGTTTGAGCAATGAGTAGCAGAAGATTTGGCAGCACAGGGGGCAGGGCAGTGGGGTGGGGTGGCTTTCTGTTAGAACAGTTCCAGGAAAAAAAAATCTGTGTTTATTTAATACCTACTTCCTTGCTGATAAGTGTCATCTACCTCCCTGGCCTTTCTAGAAATATTGCAAAATATCTTATTCTCTGTAGGATATTCCACTTTGTTAATGTAAATTCTTAGGACTCAATTACACAGAAAGGGTGATCCTTCATTCACTGATACACAAGACAATTGTTTGCTATATACAATGAGATTTTGAGTGAAAAATTTCCTTTCTGTGGGTATTAATATTTAAATGCAGGGTGTCAGAAGGTAAACAGGATTATACTGTATTATGCAGGAAGATATTCTTTTAAGAATTAATTCTATTCTTTAAACTTTTATTTTCTCATTTTCCACCCACTCCTTGGTCACCTTGTTCCCATCTAAGTAAAACAGAAAACTAAGGCATATTTCACTGATAAGAAGGAGTCCCTGGGGTCTTGCCCTACTGAGTTGGAGTCAGGGCTAGTGGTCTGAAAGACAGAGAGAGATGCTTAAGTTTTTCTACTGTTGCCAGCAAAGAAACAACAAGATATGATCTGTAGAGTTCTATGCTCATGTCCAATGGTGACACTGAGATTTAAGATCCTCTCTGATTTACAACAGAGTAAACTAACATGTGATGAGTGTCTGTAGCAATTGAATGAAACCTTGGGAAACATGTGGAATAGAAAAGACATCAAGAAAAAAGAGAAGAGAGAACCCTTCTCCACTTTGATACCATAAGTTGTATGATGGGGACACACACATTTCTTTGTGGAAAGTTTTTGCCTATGTTCTCAGTAATCTGCTAAAGTGACTCAATGTGGGGTCACAGCAAAGGGCATGAGAAACCAAGGGAGCAGGGCAGTCTTACCTGGCAAGTCTTCCTAGAGAAGCAGAAAGTCATCAAGTCTACTGGCAGAGAAAGAAGCAGGCAGAACCAGTCTAATTGCATTCCTGTGTTAAATAAAGAGGTGTGTCCTTTCTTCTCATCCAGCTAAATGGATTTAGCTCTTCAAAGAAAACTCAAAGAAAGAACACCATGAAAGAGTTCTTGCTATACATTCCATTCAAACGTCCTGGTGTGGAAATCTGGTTAGCCCTGGAGATAAATGTGAAGATGGTTGCTAAGTGGTATACAGATTGCTATCAATAAATTGGAGTAGATAGAAAATTTAAAATACCAAATTGACTATGAAAACATAAGACTGTAGCTACCATGTTATTAAAAGACTTGAAAGGAACATGTGACACAGAATAAGTGGTATCTAATAAAGAAAGTGTTACATGTTTATAAGCCCTTCTAAATCTATGCTGTTCACCAATCTGGTTATATTTGACTAATAGTGCTCAAAAAAAAAAAAAAAAGAAGTACAGTAGTAGAATGACAAAGAGATTTGAGACAGAAAGAATTTGATGTTGTCAGAGGAGTTCAACAAGATTCTGAGTCCTGTATTGACAAGGTAAGTGTATGATGAAGGATAAGCAGGAACATGTTCAGTGTAGAAGAAGAATGTAGACAAAGACAGCATTCTGGCCATAAAATGCAGTAAGGCAGAAATAAATTCCTCCTGTTTAAAAAATGATAAATGTAAGAACAGGAAGAATTATGACGGAAGAGTAGACAGAGTAAAGATAATGTGCCTAAGTATTTTGGTCTAGAACATATGATGATCAACGGTATGCTCTTTCCAGATAGCTGTGGTAACAGGGTACAGTTAGTTTCAGTATGGAAGAGACCAGAATAGAAGCAGACAGTGATGGGCTGTGGGAGGATAAACTGAGGTGGGTGGGAAACAGTGGAAAAAGAGCAGTTTCAAAAGACTTTAAGGAAGGGAGATCTTAGATTCGAACATAAACTGGCTGTATACACAGAGGAAACATGAATATTGAAGATGGCAATAATAACTTCAAATAAGCTTCAAAACATTTAATTAATGTATATTATGATAATAGTTTTGTAGGTGAGTATAAAGCTTCCATTCTCTATTCCCCTTGTAAGGATTCCTGGCATTTCACGTAGCTGAGCCAACTTGGCTCAGGTGGGATGCACCTTGTACAGAGGAACGCCCCCGGGAGTGGCTGTGTAAACCCTGTGTACAGAAGCACCTCCCTAGACACAAGACGCATATCCATACACGCCCCTTCTCTTAAAAGAGACCCAGACACGTGCATGTTCGTTTCTCTCTGTCTCCTGGTCTGTCCTGCTCCTCTGCTTCTGCACCCGCCTGGGAACTCTTAAACTCTCGTGTGGCCTTGGTAGTGTGTATCTCTTTTCATGTGCAAACTAACACTCCTTCCTTTATTATTTTCTCCCTCCTCTCCAACATCTCTTAACTCATTCTTCTTTCTCCTATCGCGGTTTGTCTGTTTGTGTTTTCTTTACAGTATAACTCTAAGTCAGAATCTGAATCTGTGACTAGTTGCAGTTATTTTCTTCATGTTTTCTAACCTGCCATACTACATCACTATCCTTTCTGAGCTTCCTCTTCTAACTGTGGAACTCTTGAGTAACAGGGAACTAAGAACTGGCTAATTGTTGTGACTTTACTTTGTATTTACAGCTAACATGGTTCAATGTTGCTCAGATGCCTGTTGACAGATTAAAAATTAAACTATCCATATCTAGCAGTAGACAATAATCAACCCATGCACCCTGATAGTACCTGACTTTAGACTATATTTGAGATGCCTCATTGAAAATCATTTATAACAAAGATCTGCATTTATGAATAACTCTATATATAATAAAAATTATAATGTGTGATAAGCACATAAGACAGCAAAAAAAGCAGAAAAAACATAGTTAACAACAAAATAAACAAACAAAAACTTGACATTTTTATGTGCTTCATACTTACTGATCTTAAGTTCAAAAACAAAAATCTCACAGGATAAAACAAAAAAATACAAAATCAGAGATGTTGGTTTGTGCCTATAGTTCTAGAATTATGGGAAGCCAAATTAGTAGGATTGTGAATTCAAGTCCAGTTTGAGCTCATCTCAAGAAAACATGAACTAAAACCTACTAACTAGCCAAATAAATGGACACTTAAAACTTCCCACTACTGCAAACAAAACCACAAGGCAAATCAAAATAAGTCTTCTTTGGCCAGTTCACTTTTGGGTTCATTAAAGATGTGATTTAATCTTTTCATATGCAAGTCTAAAAAGATGAAATTTAATTTGATGTGGCCCAATGGCACGCAAGAGAGAGATCTGCCAATAATGTAACATATTTGACAGATATAAAATATTTAAGCCAGAAGAAAACATCACCATGTTTATTTTTCATCACGTTAAGGTCAGTAGAAATATTTCTATGTAATGTAATAGATCATTGTGAATGTCAGCTTGAGAAGGTCAATTTAAATAGGAAAGAAAAATTTGTAGTCTAGATCAAAACCACAAGCAACTTTCCAAACACAAAACTGTGGGTTATATTCTGAGGCAGGAGTCTGTAATAATTTCTTTTCTTGGGAAATTTTTAGGATATGACAGTGCTGGCACACTTTCATTTTGGAGGGAGCCTAGTGCGTGTGGGGGGAGGATGATAAATTTTGTTTACATAAAGATAATGTTTCTTACAAAGAGAAAACCCAATTAAAGAGACACAGATGTGTTTCCAGTGTTGTCTTAGACATTCCCAGAACATGAGACCCTCACTTAGCCTCACCTCACATCATATAACCACAATGCAGGGTAGAGTCACTTAGAGAAATACTGGAAAATTTCCAGGTGACTCTTTAGCTAATTGGCTTTCCTGTGGGGATGTGGGACACAAAGTAGAGGAAGATTGGCTTCCTCATATTCCTGAAAACTCTTTAGAATTGTGGCATGATAAGAATTTACCTACTTGTCCCTTGGGCGTTATTAATTTTCCCACAGTGACCTAGATTCTTCTAATGTCCAGATGCTACCATGATGTAAATTTAGCACCAACAGAAACAGATGTTTTATTTCTATGTAAAGGAATACAATATTAAAAAAAGAAAGCTGAAAATGTAGAAGGGTTTATAAAGTTCAATATTTGTAAGATGAGAACAGCAAGAAACATTATACAATATCATTAACACTTGTTCTGTGGTGCAATTTAAGGAAGCCATTCAGTGTTAATATGGCATATTAAAACTTTGTGGTGTCAATAAAAGATTGAAAAACAAATTTGTTATTAATAATTTTTCTCAAGAGGTATAAAGAATTGCCTAATGGTTTTGAGACTAGACAGGAAAATACAATTCAGATACAATTTTTGAAATAAATGTGTTTTGTTTAGAAAGGCCTTTTATCTTTCTATTTGAGTTACAGTGGAATTAGGAGGTAGCAGCTTTGTTCAAGTTTATTGATCCAGTTTTATTTATTTATTTGTTTGTTTGTTTAGCAAGAACATGTACAGACCTCTCTAGTTTTTATTCTTGAAGAAGTTAGGGATTTCAGCTAACTGTTTCCTCTTAGGTTACACTCACAAAGCATATATCTACATGGACAAATATTTATGAAGCTCAAATTATTTTAAAAAATTGCAAACTTAAAGATACCTTGATGATCTAATGCAGTATCATAGGTACTAAGGACACAAATGTAAGTGAACTGAATAATTACCTCTCTCTTTCATGAGACATTGACATGAGTCATACCTATTATAACAGTTTTTATCATATTCTAGGCTCATAGTTCTGTGTACAACTACATCACAGATGTCACCACCTGACCAATGTGTATTAATTTGCATTTCATATCTCAATGTCACCTACTCATTTTCTTTCTCCCCAAAATAACACTTCCTCTTAATGTCTCCTAATTTAGAAAAACAACACCAAAACTTTCTAAAACCTATATATACCTTAAAATCTTACAGTCATTTGACCCATTTTTTTCTTCTTTGTTTCTTTGGACAATTATCTGACATTTTATATTTAGAGTTCGTTCATTGAGAAGTTCTTACAGTCTTTCTGACTTCTTGTTTGCCTGTCTTTGCTAGTTCTGGAAGAAAAATAACTTTATAGATAAACTTTAATTCTCATCTCTTCTTGTCTACTCTCTGGTCATATGCTTTTTATTTCTTTATGTATTTTATTACATTTATTAATTTGTAAGTATGTTGGGCAGCTTGTATAATAGTATGTACTCATTGCCATGAAGGAACAACTTATAGGAGCTGATTATCCTCTTCCATCAGGCAGGTCTAAGAGATCAATGTCAATTTATGAGGCTTGGCAGAAAACACCTTCACCTGCCTAGCCATCTAAGTGGTCTTCATTTGTTTCTTTTTACAATAATATTTTTGTATGTTATTTGAAAATCCATAAATGTGAGCCATATCTTTTGGTCATAACTTTTCTTCAGTTACCCAGTAGTTAGTTCTTCAGTTCTACCCAGGACCCTGTAGTTTATCTCCTTACCAATTTTATGTCTTTAGTTATTATTATTAACAATACAACCCCAAATCTAATAAATGCTGACTATATATATATATATATATATATATATATATATGTTGTGGGTTTGTTTACCATCCATGAGGCACAGGCAGGGAGCCTATCAAGTGCTAGCAGATGTGTGTCTTTAAGAAAGCTACATAACACCTCTGCAAGCCTAGATATTCTCAGATGATCATTTATTAAGGCAATAACTCATGCACAGAACCGAGCAGTTCCACCTTGAAGGGCAGGCACCCCAGACACATTGGTTTTCATTGTCCCTTCCTCTTTCTGTGCTTTAGCCCATGTTCTCATCACTGTGGATACTGTACCAGACTCACTGAGCCTGTTTCTTAACCACTTTCTTTCTTTAGACTACAGTTTGTACTCAATCCTTTACCTTTCTTCCCACAGTATTTATTTATTTCAAGAATGTCATCCTACTGCGCCAAGGTCACTACCATTATCATTAGACAAATGAATCTTTCAAATCAAGCCCACTTTTTCTATTGAGTTTCTCAGTTGTCTCTTAACTTCACATAAGACAACTTCTCTAACTGTGGTTACATAAAATAACATCCATGTGTGTATGATTTTCTGAACTTTAGTTTCCTTCTTATATTTTTATTATTAAAAATTTGATGGAGCTAAGTCATAAGTTGTGAACATTTAGGTACATGTGTATATATTCATGTGTGCATACATGCTTGCTAATAAAATTTATATTTTATAATATAGATAATATTTTCTATATCTACTGTCTATCTATCATCTATCAATACGTTACTATCATCTATCTGTTGTATGTATGTATATAATCTCTCTGTTTTCCCAGTGATACTTAATGGAAGACCTGTCCTGTCTCCAGTGTATGTTCTTTATGCTTTTGCTGAAGACTACTTGGTTATGAGTACATGACTTGATATATGAGTTACTATTCTCTTCCACTAGTCTCTGCAGTTATTATAACTGTTCTGTGCTGCTCAGGCTGGTATATGTTGATAGTGTGTAGTAAATGCCACTATTACAACATCTCCAATGACTTTTGTTTGTGTTATACAGGCTTGCTTTGACAAAGTTTAATATTTTACCATATTCATAGAATAATTGAAAATAAACAAATGACTTACATACATGAAACTACTAGAAGAAAATACAGGGAAAACATTTCAAGATATTGATACAAGTAGAAAGCTTTGAGGAAGAGTCTCAGATCAAAGGCAACAAAATAAAAAAGACTCTGCAGAACACAAGAGATAATCACCAAGGAGACCAAAATGAAGCTTGACTTTTTATTTTCTTTCATGATATTTACAGTTTCAGTTCAGTTACTTTATTTATGGACTTTTGTACTTTTGAGTCCATTTTTCATACTTTTATGTGCTCAGAAATTACAACATTTTGCTTTATTTTCTTCTTCGTATTTTTGTTCTTTCCTAACTTAAAATTGCATGACCTTTTTTTCCCCCTTCCTGTACGTGTGCACTGGGTCAGCACGGTTTAAGGAAAAGTAATGGAATTTGAATGGCTTTGGAGTCTTGTTGTAAGTCAATAGAACACATTTTTTTCTGACATATCTACTTCTACCCATTCAAACAGGGTTTTGTTTTTTTTTTTTACCTGAATATCTATTAAAGACAGCTTAAGGAGAGACCTGTGTTGGCTGACTTTTGGAGGAGATAGATATTAGATGAGCAGGAGACAGCATTTTATAATTCACCCACATACTTGAAGCAGAGAGAATCAATAGGGAATCCCTCCAGGCTGTATAATTGGCAGGCCATCTTCCAGTGACTCACTTCTCCCATCGAGCCTCCACCTCCCAAAGCTTCTACAATCACCCCAAACAGCACCACCATCTGGGGGGTCAGGTGTTCAAATGCATGAGCCTGTTGAGTACATTTCCCATTCAAACCACAACAGCACATAATAACAGACTTGAATCATTTCATCGCTCTTCTTTATCCTGCTTGTTTTCCTTCTGAGTAAATTACACTTTGCAGATGATCGATTAGCTTTACAGGACTTGGATAAATCTTACTTATTAGTAATGTATATTTACTTTTATATTGTGATAGATTTAATTGTCTAGTAATCAGGTGGACAGTTTCTTTATCTATATAAATGGAATTTTATTTCTGTTCTTATTTTGCCATCAGGGTAACATCTTTGCCTTATCAAAAGAGTTAGATAATTTTCAGTTTGATTTTCTGGGCACATGTTTGTGGAAATGGTGGTGGTTTAGTTTTCAACCTCTGTTTTATAATAATACATCCTATGTGTTTCTTTAGAAAGCATATTCTGTGTTTGACATTTCAAAAAAAAATGTTAGAGTAAAAACCTTTGGTTTATTAGTAGGCTCATAGTATTTGCAAGTAACCCAAATGCTTTTGTTTTTGTTTTTTGTTTTGTTCTGTTTCAAGACAGGGTTTCTCTATGCCATTTTGGAGACTTCCTGGAATGAGTTTCATAAGCCAGGCTGGCCTCAAACTCAGCAAACCCCTTTCTCTGTCTTCTGAGTACTGGTATTAAATGTGTGTACCACCACTGCCTGGCTAACATAATTGCTTTTTTTTTTACAAAGGAAAGACAAAGCATCATTTTATTTTAGACATGTAAATTTAAATATTTACAAATTAAAGCAATATGTAGTTTAACTTAAAAATTAAATTTGGAACTGCTAATTTCAGAAATCTTTTGTGTGTGTGTGTTCATTTTCTTTTTCTTCTTTATTTATTTTGTATTTATCAAAAAACAGTAAAATGAATTTAAAATGCTGAAAAGTTAACAATAACTATAAAGAAGATAAAAATCATAAGCATGACTTATCAAGGGTGATAATGCAAATAAGAATGCTACACATATATTTACTTTGTGTTCAGCTTTCCCTCTGAATTTTTTTTCCATCCCTGTATATCCTTATTCAAGGTCCCTTCCCCCTCCCACCACATCAGGTCATTTTTCTTCTCCACAACTCCCCATCCCCTCCCTGGGCAGGGAGTAGACAGTCCTATGTTCCCACTGACCCAATAATGCTTGGATCAGTCTCCACTTCTGGCCAAATCCAGTTTTGTCCCCGCTCCCTCAAGAGTGAGTCAGGTGTTCCTATAATTGGAATTGCTTTTAATGGGTTTTTTATATAGATGTTGCTTAATTGTTAAAAGCAAAATGGAGCATGCTTCTGCAAGATCAGGGACAAGACTTCATTTGCCCTTCTCAGCATCCTTCAACAGTATATTCTTATCTACATGACTATTAATATGTAAATAAGTATAGATAATAAGCACTTGTTTACCTTTGTTAAAGATACACCAATCGGCTCTCACTATATAAAGATCCTTTAAATGTTTAAACATAACTGTGTTAGGTTGTGGACCATTTTCTCATAAATGTAATCCAGTTGTGAAACCAGTTGTTGGATATCTTACCGCTTTAAATGTGTTGCTAAGAATAAACCTGCAATATTCAGAAAGAAATTGTTTCTTTGTATCAGCATAGTGTTGTCTGGGTTTGACGCTGATTTTACTTTCAAGATCTTTACTGTAAGATCTTGATTGGAATGACCACTTGAACTTCTGAGAACAGAGTGTTATGTCTCACATAAAACACCCAAGGAAAGTAACCATCTAAGAAAAAAAATAAATTGTCACTGTAGGTTGATATCTTCTCTCTCTCTCTTTTATTTTTTCAAGAGTTTCATTCTGGAGAAAATTCGCCGTGTTTAATAGCAAATTGACAGGTAGCGTCTGTTTCCTTCTGCTGCTTTTCCTGTTTCCTCTGAATCATCTTTTTCTGCTGAATCACACTTAACACCCAGGCACCAGGGAGTATTAGCTGTTCAGTGATACCATGCATTCTCCTTCCACCCCAAAACAATGAAGGCAACGTTGTTTCTGGAGTGGTTTCCTGTGAAGCCAGGTCTCTACAGGTAATCCTAGGTGTAAAAGAACATAGGAATTAATCTTCATCTCCAATTTAGTCTGGGGAAGAGTAACCTGCCTTGTGCTTTGATCCTTGTACTTGTTCATACTTGTTCTCCCAAAGACACAAAGCTTTGTCTACAGATATCTTAGGGCTTCTCAGGATGTTGTTTGCAGGGAACATTCTTGTAAATGAGATGTCAATCTTAGGCACAAAGCAGGTTTCCTTCACTAACTATAAAATATACAAAGATCGCTGAGCAGTGATTTTCTTCAACAATGTTCCCTTCTTCTTATGTAGGATTATGGATTTTGATATGAACTGAAATGCAAAATAAAAAATTCTCATGTGTTGCCTCTTCCTCCCTCTCTTCTTCTCTTTTCCTCTCTCTCTCTCCTTTCTCATTCCTCCCTCTACTTACTTATACCAAACTAAGAATAATAAATAATAGATATTGTTTATGTTCCTCTGTCTGTGATATTTGATTAGGAGACTTTTTCTTGAGTAGCGCATGCAGCATGCTTTAGATGGGCTTCATTTGTGAGCTGAAACAGAACAGATATTGGGAAAAAACATGGGACTTTGACAACTGATTTTTGTCATTCAGTAGGTGTCTGTCTATTTTTCAAGACTCCTATGCCTTATGCCTATATTTATGAAATGCTAATAGTCTCGCTTGCTAGCTTACATATGGGGTCTAATTATAGATTTCAGAACATTTTTTAGTACCAGCATACCTAAAATAACCTGTGATTCGTAAGTGTTAGGATAATAATGATGATGCAAATGGTCATGAAAATGGTGATCATAATTCTTCAGCCCTTGGAGCCATGATTGTAACACTTTTATATACAAATAGCTTTTTACATGATATTTCTATTTAGCTAATATGAAACAAAGGAAATTAACTGATGCTATTTACATTTTCAAAAGGTCTGTATTATTGCTACATGTACAAAGTTATCAGTATAAGATAACTAACCATTGGACTAGTCCATGTAAGATATAATAAAGTTTCAACATGATAAATGTTGAACTAGGTCTTTCTATACTAATAGTTTTAAACTACATTTTTGTGAAATGCCTATAGTTCAGGTTTCCAGAGATTACAGCAAACCTATGCTCCACAACTGACTGCTCCTTCTTTTATTCCATTTATCAACATATTTATTTGGATGAAAATCAAGAATTTTAGAGCCTGAGTGTCCAAGTTGCTGGGTATTGTGCAGTGATGAGTGAGGCCATGAGCCCCAAGGTAAGTGGTGAAACTTGTGCTGTGGACAGTTCTGTCAAATGCATTTCTCTGTGTCCTGAAATATACCTCTTCACTATAATAACAGTCTTAGTGATATTTCATATGTGAAATTATGACTCATTTCACATGAGTCTCCCCTGTTTCTACATGTGAAAAGATATGTCAAAGCTGTGTTTGTGACTATAGAGATGGGGCATACCCACAGTCCAGACATGCATATGTGTCCCATAGGCATATTGCATACTTTCATCTATGCTTGGAAATAAAATTGCCATATTGGAAATCAGCCTGGTTGCTCTGCTGAACTATCAAAATTGCCCTGGTTCTAGAAGGATGCTTTCTGTGCTGGCAAGGTACAATCTTCTTGCATATTGCATTATATGTGGCTGCTTACCAGTTGTTGGTCATATTTTAGGAATGTGAATAAATACAGGTAAACATTGGAAACTCTGAACAATACTGATGCTCTATGAAATAATTAATTTTATGCTATAATTTCTGACTGTTCCTTCTTAACTTACTTGAATTAATTTTCATATGAATCAAATGAATGATATATCCACCTAAAAAACTGGTATTTCTGATAACTCTCTAGAAGAATTAAAAACTGTGTCTGATGCTATAGCTATCCCCACTGAAGAAAATAAGAGTTTCTAATACATCTCCTTTTATGGAGATCCCATTGAGTACTAATAAGTATGATCAAAATAATTCTCATGCATTCTCTCATTAATAAATTTTCAACACCTTCAAAAATGTTTTCATAGAGATTTACTCCTATCTAAAATGTACTTTAATGTACTATTGGCATAGCCTATGCTTATGTGAGAAATAGACAATTATTTCTTGACTCATCTAGACCATTACATCTCTGTCCAACCCCTGCTAGATTTCCCTTGTTGTCTTGTTCTCAGAGAAGCTATGAAGAAAGGATGAGTCTTTGGTTTTCAGGTCCCCACACTGAAACTTTAAGGGTTATGCTAACTTTTGTGACTGAATGTTTTGTAGTATCCTTTGGCCAGAGAAAGGACAGCAGTTGATGCCTTCAGATTCATTTATCTAAGAGAGCTTTGTCTGTATCTAGTAAGCCCTGTCCTTGCCTCTTTAGGACATGGACATTCTCTTCCCTACAACCCCTGTTTACTTTCTATCTCAGTACTGCACTTCATCACTCAAATAAAGCTCTTGGAATCAGCCACCTGCTCCTATGACTCGCACACCAAATTTGCAAAGAACATTCTGTCTCAGCAATGTTTTGTTTTGTCTTAAATGAGTTTTTAGGGAATGTATTTGGAATACTGCAAGAAATCTGAAGAGATGTTTAGCAAAGGACAGAGTAGAACAAACTATTCATTCTGTCCGTGTTCTGAAACATGTTACTAAACAATGACTAATAAATATCGAAAGAACAAACTTACATTTCTAAGTAAAAAAAATATTTGTTTTCTTGACAGCTATGCAAAATTATGGGGAAAAATTATTTATGGATTATTTTTATATCTGTATCTATATAACTTAATCTGTAAAACACAATAAGGATTTAAAAGCTACCATTATAATTTGTTTAGGATTATTTGACTTCACATATTGGGAAAATGTTGAAGGCAAAATTGTCACCAATCATATTAGTTTGCATCATTTCCTTTGTTTTTATTTATGCTTTAAGTTGATGCACGACACTGATTATGTTTTCTGCTACTTCATTGGGCTTCAGTCTCTTGGAGCATTTATTAGCTATTGATTCATCATGATCTAATAACCAATTCCAATTCAACTCTTTACTCCAGCTGTAGTATTCATTATTGTCTTTTGTGAAAGCCTATCTAGAAATCAAGTCTGAAGTCTTTATTTGTGAGAGGCTGGTCTCTTCACTGATCATTAGCATTAATAGATCAATAGGACATGGCCTCAGGACATCAACATTACTATTTCATTAATGCAGTTTCAACATTACACAGTCCTAATACTATTGCTTAACTAATACATTTATTGGAAAAACTAATTAGGTAATAGTGGACAAGACAATTTAAATAGCCTGATTATTTTCCATAGAAATACACACATCATAAAGGAAATGCAAACATTCCTACAAGCAACCAAGTTAAGTAGAGAAGAGATATTAAGTATAATTTGTTCATCAGATTTTTCTATAATTAATAATCAACACCCAGTATTTAATCTGTTAGTATGAATCTTTATATTTTAAATATAATTTAATGTGACACATATGTATGCACAACCACACACCCACATTCATGCACACACACACTACACATACACACACACACACTCATGTTGAAATTAGTGTGCCCTTTGACTATAAATTCATGATCAGGAATTTATTCTATCATGTGATAGAAATCACAGTGAATATATTGCTATGTCTACTGAAGAATATATAGTAAATTTGAATAGTAAATAATTAAAACTTTTTTGGCAGTAGGTGAAGGAATAAATAAGCTATATGATTCACAACCTTAATGTTCTGCAAATATGAAAAAAACAGGAGAGGAATATTTCAACTATAGGAAAGTGTATTTAACATTGCTAATTAAATATTTTGAAAAACACATATGAATTTGAGGCTGCTTTAATATGTGTTCTGAAAAAACAGAAAATATGAAGATAAATAAGTCATTTAGAAAATCTAATCACTAAGAAATGGCAGCATAAATTGTTACTATATATATTTTTCACTTACATTTTTGATATGCTTTAAAATGATTTCATGATAAAAGTCAGTTTTGGAGAAAAGTCTTAAAAGTGGCTTAGAAAGAGTCAGACATTATTAATTTTGAGAAAAATAAAAGATTTAGAATAATTTTATACTACACATTCTCATATATAAACAAATAAAAAAATTATTTATATGTGTTTGTATGTCTATTTGGAATTTAATAGGGATATTCATAAATCTGATATTGCTTATTCACATAAAATTTTAATTGATGTTACCCTACATAGGAGATACTTTTTTGTCCAGAGCCCATCAGTTGCCACATCAAAAGACCATTGCCAGGTGTGGAATACTTTCTTTTGACTTGTTTAACAGGGATGTTCTAGGGACCCCAAAAACAATACATGCTGTCATCAAAGCTCTTGGATGCCAGACATAACTTCATAACTTGATGGTAAGATTGCTGAGTATCAACTGGTACTATACCAACTGGTCATAGAACACAGAAACACAAGTCTATTCTGACTTAGGAGGCTTCCTTATGGGTAGATGTCATACTTGCAGAGGGTACTTTTTAGGCTGTTGAGAAAAAACTTAGTAAGAAGTCTAGCCCAGCTATGCCTTCAGTTACAGCATGGCAAGTTATGCCTATAGGTTCAATAGTGTTGCAAATGTTACAGGGTTAAGCAATTGTTCTCTGGTTGGATTTAATATCAATTCCTGTTGTCCAAACTTATGCATGGTACCATCAATCTAACTAAAAGAAATTGTAGGCCCCAGCACTGAACTCACTACTATTATTTTAGGAAATGAACATAGTATAGAACTGTTTCTTAAATGTGTATCTCTCTAACAATAGAATAGTGCAATGTTTCTTTGTGCAATAAATGTGGTAATTCAGAAGCTCCAAGTTAAAAATAAAACATATAGAATAAGGGTCAGTGGAATTCTCAGACACAAATTGAATGTCTGTGTGCCCAACACCAAGACTTGGGAGTTAGTGGAAAGATTGTAAGAGGCATATATCAGCGAGAACCTACGTAAAGGAGTGTTTTCTGGACATGACAGGGTTCCTGTGATTTGAGGTCAGTGCAGCCCCACTAGCTTATTCCAGACATACACAAGATTAAGCCAGTCATCATTCTATCATGGAGAATAGAGTGGGGGTGAATATGAATGATTACTTCTAACTGAAGCTAATTAAAGGTCATGTCTTCAAGAAAGGGGTGGGGAGGGAGATTTAGTCTTTTCAAAGATGTAGCTTCTAGTAGGTCACCTGTACTTCAGGGACTGACCCTACAGCCATGAGTGTATATATGTACACCACAGATTGAATTTGATGTGCTATTTAAAAAACAAAAAAAAGACAGGAAGTTGGTAGGGACTGGAAGGAAGGGAGATATAAGGAGAAGTTGGTTAAAATATAATAAAATGCACAGCATCAAATAGTCTAAGAATTAATATTATATAGCAGACATTATCAAATTCTCAAGCCAAAAATGAAAAGGTGTTCTTTCAAAAACATACATCCAATTTGACAGCAAACTTCTCTTGTCTGATGTTTTAAGTAATTCATATGTGAAAATCTTTCTTTCTCCCATTATCCAAATATTTAGAGACCACTGACTTTATCACAATAAGGGATTTTAATAAATATGTGTTGCAGGCATTTGTGAATGTTTCACCGAGTGTGGGATCAATCAGCTATTCTAATGTGTCTGGCATGTTAATGAATAAAGGCTTGATGCAAAAAGCACTTCCAAAGCAGAGAGGCATTTCCACTCCAGCAGACAGGATCATTTAAACCCTGATTAGTTAACAGACTGTATTCATGAGAAAGGTACATTGATCCAAATGGCTTCATCGATTTTAGGTCTGTTGAACCTAGACACCTTGCAAATTTATGGGCTGCCTTTATTGACTGTGTTTTGATATAATATGTAGATGTTTATAGAAAGTACTTTAGAAAGTTTTTGCCACTTGATCTTCCTTACACAGGATTATTCACCTGCAAATTTTTATTACTTTAAAATGTTTTTTATAAAAGGATATTAAGGTCATTAGTGTTGTTTTCTGCCAAGTCCAAGAAGTTAGGTATTATTGAGAAATTAAAATATTTATGTAAAAAAGAATTTATTTACATTTATTTCTTTTTGAGGACAATTTAGTTCATGGAACTTGTTTTCCACAGCTGAATAATAATATTGATGCCTGGTTTTCTATAAAGAAAATTCTTAATGGTTTATGTCTTATACAATTATTTCAATGTTCTCAAATGCAGTTTTGCTGGGTTTTAAAATAAAATTCTAGCTCTGAATTTTTTGATAATATAAATTTAATTTACATTTGTGACATAGTTCAACAGAAAAGAAATCGAATCAATGCCATTATATGTTGCAGTATGAGTCATGTAAAGTATTTTAAAGGGGAAAATGTTTCTTTTGCAAAGTCACATGACTATCAATATCTAAGGTAGCCATTGTAGATTATTTATTTGAATTTCCCTTTGACATTTTACACAGGTCTTCTCCCAAAGGCATATAAACAAGGTTGACTCATGCTTTAGTGACCTTGAATCTTTCTGTGTGGACACAAGCTTAACCTATCAAAATTTATCAAAATTTTGTATCTACATTCATTGATAATGTAATTCATGACTGTTGTAGCAATGTAATAATCTCTTTGCCACTGAATATATCTTTTCATCTTTTAGTATAATTAGCTACCTTACCCTTTGCACTCTTGAGCAAGTAGTTAATACATGTGTTAAACTGGGTAGCGCTAAATATGCTGATAGATTTCTTCTAGATTGTCATTGATCCCTGAATCAATCAAATCATGAAATAAAGGCAAACCAACCAACTAAACAAACAAATAAGTTAAACATATGCCAGGGACTTGCTATATGATCAGCTTGGCATCTGTATTTTTTGCTTGGATTAATTTCTTTTATTTACCCATCACCAGCTGTTTGACTTTGATTAATGACTTAACTTTATGCTCTTTGTGTCTCCTCAGAATAAAATGTAAAAGTACCTCTTTCTAATTATAATTTGTAAGATTAACTATCTGAAGGAATGGATTAATACTGCTTAAAATTAGAGCTGTATCTATCATTGGGATGAGTTACTGGTTATGAAGAAATATAAGCTTAGGATGTTTCATTATTCAGCATTCACAGATGCATTTTCATTTTTTAATGTTGAATTTTTACTTTAAAATTAATGTCTTTTTTAGAATCAAAGAATAATATAAACATGAATGAAATGAAAGAATTATTTTTATCAACTGTTGTCTGTCTTATACCTCTAGACAGCATCACCTTCTATAGGTTCTTGGGCATATGTAACACATTTTTTAATGCATGTTCATGAATATATTTACATATAACACAAATTTGACTGTACTAAGAGTCATTATATAACTTATTTATCTTTATATGTCTTGACAGTCTTATGTTTCATTGAATATAAGAGAAAGTTATTTTTGTGATGGCAACATTGTATACATGTAACCAGTCTTTCTCGTCAATCGTTGTTTCCTTTTGAAAATCATAATAAATTCTAGAAAATTATGTACATGTACACATA
The DNA here is from genome assembly GCA_004025045.1 of Sigmodon hispidus. Lineage (NCBI taxonomy): Eukaryota > Metazoa > Chordata > Mammalia > Rodentia > Cricetidae > Sigmodon > Sigmodon hispidus. Next base: position 24,046 of record PVIH01009025.1, on the reverse strand, counting down.
TGATTCATACACAATAATTACACATTATGTTTGTATATATCAGCCTTAATCATTCACATTTTATGTTCAGGTATGTATCAAAACATGCATACTATATATTCACACTTATATGTGTATGATATGTGAACATGTGTAATATATTTGTTTAGAAAAACTAATTTAATTTCTATTTCTAATTCAGTGTGAGAAGACATTGTTTATCACTCATTATAGCTCTACAATATAAAATATTGTCAAGGTATATGATAATGTCTGCCTCACCATCAACATAATCATTGAATTTCTATATCACAGAGCATGATCAGAACATATTGAATAAAATTATCCAAGGATTAATAATCATATTTTACAATTTAAGCCTAGAAAAATTATTCTCCAGTTAATAGCTTTTACTGCCTTTGCAGAAGAGTAGAGTTTTGTTTCCAGACTCCATATGAGTAACTCCATGTGTAGGGGCAGCCGATGTCCTGGCCTCTGGAATGTATATGTGCACCGGCAGATACACATACATCAAACAAAAGTAAGTCTTTAAAATGTTTAAATGTGTATGGTTTTCTCTACTATGATCAAATGATCTGTGTATTCTTGTACTTATGTGACAATTTAACTGTGAATGCTATAGTATACAAATGTGTTAGTCTTGTTCTTATCACTTCTCATAATTTCCCTATTTTCTCATACATGTAATTCCTCTTATTTATTTATTTACATAAATGACACATTTATTAAGTGTCATAAGACTATTTCATCTAGCAAACAACAGCATGAGTAAGAAAAAGTTTACATAAAAACCCTTTGTTAAAATACTTTCCACTTTCCATAGAGCAGAAACTAAGAAGACTTGTAACTCAATTAGTCACAAACATAGTCCAGAAGAGGTGGTTTGACCATGCATATGAGTATTGTCTAAAACTCCTTTTTGTAGCAGGGTAGGCCGAGCCAGCATTGTTCTTGGCTGAGTTCATAGTCTGTGGTAGCCTGTAGTTTCTCTGTAGCTCTTTTCTTCTGCTGAGCTTTGTTTCTGTCTGTAATAAGAACCTCCTGTCAGAGGCCATAAATGCAGAAGTGAAGTACTGTATCATTTAGCTATGTTACAGCCTTGAGCTCTTATATACAATGACAAACAATGACATACAATGACATTTTTTCTTTTTTTCTTTTTTTTTTTTTAATGTCTACTAATGAGTGAGTACATCCCCTGCTTCTCTTTCTGGGATTGTCATATCTTGCACAGGAAAACATTCTCCAAATCCATTCATTTGCCTGCAAATTTTAGGATATCATTTCAAAATATGACCTGAAAATTCTTTGGATTTCCAGAGACTGTTATGTCCCACTTTTCATTTCTGATTTGTTAATTTGGATACTTTCTCTGCTTTTTGGTTAGCTTGGATAAGGGTTTATCTATCTTGTTGACTTTCTCAAAAAACCAACACTTTAATTCATTGATTCTTTGTATTGTTCTTTTTGTTTCAGTTGTATTGATTTCAGCTCTAAGTTTGATTATTTCCTGCGTCTACTACTTCCAGGTATGTTTGCTTCTAATTATTCTAGGGCTTTCAGCTGTACTGTGGGATTTCTTTAGTCTTTTCATTTAAGCATCTAGTGCTATGTGTTTTCCTCTTAAGACTGCTTTTATTGTGTCCCATAAGTTTGGGTATGTGTAGATTCATTTTCATTAAATTCTAGGAAGTCTTTCATTTCTTTCTTAATTTCTTCCTTTACCCAGAGGTGGTTCAGTTGAGTGGTATTAAGTTTTCATGAGTTGTAGGCTTTCTGTGATATATGATGTTGAACTCTAACTTTAGACCATGGTGATCTGATATGATCCAGCAATACCACTTCTGGGTGTATACCCTAAAGACCCTAAAGCTTAGCACTCCAAAGGTATTAGCTCAACTATGTTCATAGCAGCATTATTCATAATAGCAAGAACCTGGAAACAACCTAGATGCCTCTCAACTGAAGAACAGACTAACAAACTGTGGTACATCTACACAATGGAGTACTACTCAGCAGGAAGAAAAAATGTTATCCTAACATTTGCAGGCAAATGGATGGATTTGGAGAATATCCTCCTGAGCGGCATATCTCAAACACAGAAAGATAAGCAGGGGATGTACTCACTCATTAGTGGACTCTAAACAAAAAAGCAAAAAGCAAAGCATGTCTGAGCTGCAAACCACAACCACTGAACAGCTTGTGATCTGAAACACCTTGGACTGACAACTTGGATCTCACTCCCTCTATAGGAATACATGACTCAGTCTTGATGTTGATGGGAGGAAACTGAATCTGCCAGGAGTGGAGACTGAACTGAGCAATATTGGGACCTAGGGACCTCCTGCCCATGCTGGGGAGGAGATGGGAAGATGTGGAGAATAGAGAGGGACTGGAGGGGTTGGGAGGGGAAGGGACCTTATATAAGGATATAGACAGATAGAAAATGTGACTTTGTACATAATAAAAAATTTTAAAAAAAGAAATTTTGTCCTGGTAGATTTTTTCCTGAGATGAATACGTAGTGTCTGTCCTGGTCTCATTTTATTAATTTTAATTTAAAGTCTATTTTGTTAGATATTGGAATAACTACACCAGCTTGCTTTCTAGGGCTATTTGATTGGAAAATCTTTTCCTAATCCTTTACTGTGAGCCTGTGCCTGTCTTTGAAGTCAAGGTGTGCTTCTTGTATGTAGTAGAAGATTGGTTTCTGTTTTTGTATCCATTGTGCTAGGGTGTGTCTTTTCATAGGTGAACTGGATCCATTGATATTAAGGGATATTAATGATGAATGATTGATTTTTCTTGTCATTTTTGGTAGCTTTATTTCCTTGGGTGGTTCTTTTGTGGGCTTATCAATTGTTTGTGTCTACATGGGTGATTCTGGTTTCCTTAGGTTAGAGTTTCCCCTGTAGGGCTTTTTGTAGAGCTGGATTTGTGGTTAGGTATTGTTTAAATCTGGTTTTGTTGTAAAATATCTTGTTTACTCCATCTATATTGATTGATAGTTTTGCTGGGTCCAGTGGTCTATGTTGGTAACCAGGCACTTTTAATGTCTGTGTAATGTCTGACTAGGACCTTCTTGCTTTCATTGTTTCCATTGAATAGTCTGGTGTTATTCTGATGGGTCTGTCTTTAAGGTGATTTGGCCTTTTCCCTTTGCAGCTCTTATTATTTTTTCTTTGTTCTGTAGTTTTAGCTACTTGATTATTATATGGAAGGCAGACTTTTTTGGTGGGTCTAATCTATTTGGTGTTTTGTAGGCTTCTCGTATCTTTACAGGCAATTCTTTCTTTAGGTTGGAGAAGTTTTCTTCTATGATTTTGTTGAATATATTTTCTGTGCCTTGGAGCAGGTGTTCTTTTCTTTCTTTGACTACAGTTATTCTCAGGTTTGGCCTTCTCATGGTGTCCCAAATTTCCTGGACATTCTGTGTTATGACTTTTTGGTTTTAGTATTTTCTTTAACTGATGTATTTATTACCACTATTGAGTCTTCCACTTGAGAGATTTTCTCTTTCATCTCTTGGGTTCTCTTGGTAATGCTTGAATCTGTGGTCACAGGTCTTTTTTGTTTTGTTTTGTTTTTCTTTTCAGATTTTCTGTTTCCAGCTTTGTCTTGTTTATGCCTTCTTTATTGCTTCTATTTCAATTTTTATTTCCTGTAAATTTTCTTTTACCTGTTTGTTTTCTCTTTATTGTTTTTCTTTATTATCTTTCAGGGATCTTTTTTCATCTCTTCTAATTTTCTGTTTGCATTTTCTTCTGTTTCTTTAAGGGAGTTTTTTATTTCCTCTTTTAAGGCTTCAATTAGTTTCATAAAGCTGATTTTAAGGTCATTTCCTCCAGTTTCCTCTTTATTCTTATGTTCATGTCTTGAAGTTTTAGAACCACTTGCTTTTTCTGGAGATGTCTTGTTGATTTTTATACTGTTGTATGTATTCTTGCACTGGTGTCTGCTCATTGTTTCCTCAATTCACTTTTGGTTAGTTCTTGGTCTTCTTTTAATGGGTTGTTGGTCTGAAGGCTCTTAATCTGCTGTGTGTTTAGAGAGTCTGCTGTTCCAGTGAGGTTGCAGTGATATTACACCAGCCGTGGTCTGAGCAAATTGTATTCTGCTGAAGCTGCACACCATCTCAGGGGCTGAGCTCAGGCTTAAATTTTTAAAATCTTTTACTGTTTGGTTACTGTCAAAATTGTCCAATTTATAGAATTTGTCAGACCTTTTGAAGGATATAAGAAAAGCTATACAGAAATGCATGATCTTGAAAACCAAGTGTAAATGCACTTAAAGGGCATAGGACAGCCCATTGAGATGAACAACTTTATTCTTCATGTACATCAAAAAAAATCTTTACAGTAAATTTAATTTGAGCAAATTTACTCACACTTCTTTAGTAACTCAATTTCTATAGTAAAGAAAGATATGAATAATATAAATTTTAGATGAAAAATGTTACTAATATTATCATCAAAAAAGAAACAAACATAATTAAGTGAAAATATCTTACAAAATGTATAAGCTTGGTAACATAAAAACTATAAACTATAAAAGAAATAGAAAACATTAAATAAAATGGAGAAATAAAATGAATGTTCACTAACAGAGAGATTCAATAGTGTTACAATATCAGTTATTCAGACTCACACTTGTCAATTCAGCACAATATTAGTCAAAATCTCAGCATTTCTTTAGCTCATATCAATAAACTGATTTTGCTTTTTCTTAGAAAGACAGATCCACAAAAGTCAACACTAAATATTAAAAATAAGTTTCAAAAAAGTGACATCACATTATAGAATGACCTTTCAGAAAAGTGTATTAATAAAGACACTCACTGTTAATGAGTGAAAGAATAGACAAATAAATCTTAAGGTAACACAATCACACAAGTAGGTTCAATATAACTTTGACAAAGGAGAAAAAAACAGATCAATAGAGAAGATAGTCTAGGAAAACTGACATTGTAGGACAGGAGTAGAAGAAAAGAGAAAGACAGAAATGACATACAGATACATATATAAATGTTAAACTGGAGCTAGAATTTATAATAATTTAAATCATATAGATTATAGGCCTTAAGGTAAAATGCAAAGGTAAGAACTTCAAGATGTTATGAAGGAGAATATTTGGGGTATGGTAATGACTGTCAGGTATAAGAACCAAGGTCTGTTAAGCAGAAAATATTGAAAAACTAGACTTCATTAAAAATAAATCAGGATGCAGAGGCAGGCATAACTCTGTGAGTTTTAGGCAATCCTTGCCTCCAAAGTGAATTTCAGAACACCTAGGACTCTTACCCAGAGAATCTTTGCCTTGTAAAAACAAGAAAACAAACAAAAATTGTGTGACAGATATTCTTTAAGGGAAGTATAAAAGAGGATCTCACACTGGGTCTGTGAAAGGCACACCTAGAAATTGACTCACCTCTAAGACATGCAAAGAACACTTGAAGGCCAATAGTAAGAAATCATAACTGAAATCTTAAAATGGGCCAAAATTCTGAACTGACAACATTTCAAAGAAGGAAATACAGTTGGCAAATAAGTGTACAGATTCATGACACATCAGAGTTTTAAAGGAATCTTTCATTTCAATGACAGTGAAATACCATCATACCCCTGTTAAAACAGAACCAAGATTGGTAAAGGGAAAATATGGCTGTCAGTCACTGCTGGTCGGAATGTGAACACAGCAGTTGCAAAAAAACCAAAAACATAAGCAAACAAAAAACAGCTGATTTCTTGTAAAGTTATACCCACTTTTATCAGATAAGCTCAAAGCACAGTGCACAGGTTTTTCTCTAATGTATTGAAAACATGCACCCTCACAAGAATCTGAACATGAATATCAGTAGTAGATTTGCTCATCATTGCCCAAATTCATAAGCAGCAATGATGTCCTATCCATAGGTGAATAGGTTAAATAAACCCTGTGGTATATTAAAAGTGGAATAATATTCAGTGATAAAAGAGGTGGAAGTACAAAGCTGTGAATCACATGGAGGGGCCTTTAATGCACACTTCGAAGTGAAAGAGTCATATATCAAGTCACTCATTCTGAGAAAAGCAAATTTCAGACATCTGAAACTTCATTTTATATACTCAAGGTTTGGGTAATGAATGGAAGGACAAACATTTAGAACACAGGAGACTCAATGACTGTTAAGGACCATCTCTTTGGTACTGTAATAATAGTTATATGGCAAATACTTTTCAAGACCCCCAAAACTGCACAGCTCAAAAGAATCTTCATGTATGTAACCTATTAACTCAGTTAACTTTTAAAATTGTAGACACTTTAATTCCAATATGAAAAAATGATGTGTGCAGTTCATGTGACACAGACATGTATATTTAAAATGGGAACCCTAACCCTAACCCTAACCCTAACCCTAACCCTAACCCCTAACCTCCAAATAAAGACATTTGGAATTATTTGCTTCATTTATTATAATGTTATTTTATTTACCAAATTCTTTCTCTGTTACTTATTATTTAATGTTGTTAAAAAATAAGAGCATTTTATTAAACTACAAAATAAATGGTAATTAATTAATAAATATTCAAGGGATATAGTGCAACTCAAATAATAGTTTATATTCTTTGTTGCAAGGTATTTCCGATGGATCTGTTCTTTCTTAATTGAAGTACAGGCTGTACATTCTTTTCCTCTGGTAGATGTCTTATTAATTGAATTTAAGCAAATTGATGAATTTGAGCTTGAGAACATACTTAAAAGGGAACCAAAAGGTTCTCTTCTCTCAGTTCTTATTTGATAGATATGTTTGTTATTACTCTAGTCTACATTTTACTTTCATGTACCAGTTTTTTGATATTAAACAGATAAAATTTTACTTATTAGTCATTATTCAATGACTTGTACAATCTGTGTGAGATACAACCTCTTCTGTTATATTCCTGATTTCATTTTAGGATTCAAAATAGTTTGTTTATTTCTTATGTCCTGTCTTCAGAAAGGGCTTATATGAAGGGTTAATACTACCTTATTTGTTTCAGGGCTCTGTGTTTTTAATTTAATAGCTTTGTGCCTCACTTTGTTCACAAAACGTCTTTTATTTTTATGTGAGATAAAATCCAGACACAGATACACAGCTTTAGGGACGGTTTAAATCTACCACTAAAGTCAAATAGTTTTTTTCTCCAGATGTATTTGTTTTTCCCACTTTTCTTAACTCCTAAGGGAGGAACGTAAGTCAGGACTTGCAAAATTTCCACATGCATTCTATATGCTCCCAATGGACACTATTCATTTTGTCTATTTGTAGTTAATTCTTTTCTACATGTTTCCACACTTTTCTAATTGCATTCATACACCTGGTAGTACAATTCCTTGGATGAATAGAGATAACTTTAGGTCCAGTGTAAAAGAAGATAAAATAGCATTCCTCCTTTTAGTCAACAAAGATAAATGTTAACCATTCAATGTTGTCTTTATGAAATAGAGATTATATTGCTTAATTTACATAGCTCTGAAATGTTTTAGAATAGGTCATGTCACTTTTGGTCAAAGAAATCTTTAGTAACAATCTCACTGAAAGGAAAGTCAAGCACTTTCCTTGCTATTGATAGCACTGTCAATTTCCACATAAACATATTCTCATCCTGCTGTTTCAAAGCTGCAAGAATACATTCAACTAATTAAAGAAAATTTAAGACATTCAAGAGTTAAGTACAGAGCAGAAAAATAAAATTCTGCCCTTCCAAGGCCCTTGGAAGGTTAGCAAGAGTGAGACCCCACACATTTCATTCACTTCGTCTTCTGTTCAGTGGTCCATTCTCCAGTGTGGTACCACACAGCCTGGCTTTATGTTTTTCCTATGACAAAGCCTGCTTCTTGACTTTGATGCCCTTGTTACTCTATCAAAAATCAACCAGATAAATAATTATAACATTGTTGGATAATGTCAGGGTTTATTCCTCACTCCCAAAGCATGACTTGCAGTAAAATCTTACATTATTTTGTTTCACAAAAGTGTGTATGGGAATTACAAATTTAAAAGGTAATAAGTTTATAGACTGAGGATCTATTGTGTTTCAAATAGGAACTTAGAATTCTCTATACTATATTTTATTATTATCTACAGGAATAAAATATGTCTTATCAAAGTTGCTATTCTTTGTCTGTAGCACAACCAATAGAGGTAATATTAGCTTTCCTCATTTATAGGGCTGTTTCCTTGCTTTCACTGACTTACAGGGTAAGAAACATTTTCTAGACTAAAGATTTAAAAGATACTAACCTGGGAATTTAAAAGATACTATCCTTGACAAATAGAATCTTGAAGGATAAACCAAAGAAAATCACTTGTGAATGAATGACTTGCTTGACGTATGGGAATGATCATCATACTAGTATTGTTTTCTCAGACATCTTGCCTGAGCCTTTTACTGCATTCTCTAAACACCTGTATATGACCTTTGACATTTATTTCAGAATTGTATTCCTTAAGACATGGCTGAAGAGGTCCATATTTAACATGACCCTTACAGGTTTTAGAAATTAGAAACAAAATAGTAATAACTAGAATTCTCTGTAGGTTTCCCAGATCTATTTCTGAATGCAGATGTGTCTATCATTCTGCTTAAACTTTACACTATTTGTCTATTCCTTTGTATGACAAAGTTCATTTGTATATGACACTGAATTTATACAAAATGATGATCAAATAGACATGGGAGCCTAGACAAATAAATTCTACATTTTAAAAGATATTATTTCACCAAATAGACTTAATTATGTTTATATGGTTTCTTATGAAAGCTGAAAGTACAGCATAATAATGATATAAACATAGGAAATATCTGTCTCCAGGGACACATGATCACAATCCACAAGCCTGGAATTTATATATTTTGAAGTTATAAAAAAAATGGAAATTGGCTCACTACCGTTACTAAGGAAGAACAGCAAAAATAGTTTGTTCCAAATAAGATGTGATGCTCAGGTGAAATGTTTGCATAGAAAAATGACAAATATTTCAAATATTAGCAAGGTGTTTATAAGGACATCACAAATCCACTATTTTTAAATTCTGTTTGACAGATTCAATTCTCCTTTCTTTTCAAGTATTGGAAGATGCTAACTTTGAGTTCTCCCTGGGGAATTACAAAAGAAAAGGGGAAGAGAAGGAGAAGGAGGAGAAGGAGGAGGGGAAACTTTGCTTTTCTCTTGAACTCGAGTTTCTCCCCCAGTATTGGAATAGCACAGCAGCTGCTCTCTTGAATCTGGCAAATCCCAGGAGGGGTGGTTGTACTTGGTGATTGTAGTTAGCTCAGCTGCTCTGGGGTTAGAGTTGCTTCCTGCTGTTTCTGTGTCCACAAATATTTGTTAAATAATATGCTGAGGGAAGGCATAGAGAGCATCTACAGCTGTGCTGGTAACCCCATCCCACTATGGTCTAACAAATACTCCCAGAGTGCCTAAGACCATTCCTATTAGCGGGCCACTGCTTATGAGCCACATATGATATTTTCTTCTATATACAGGAATCTGATTTTCTTCAACAACCCTAGCTTCTTCTAGGGAAGGAAAAAGAGAGTTTCTTTATTATTGAGCTTGGGAAAAAGTGGTCCACATTTAGTAGAGCTTCTTAACCCATTGTCTCAGATACCACAGTTCTGTTCTGCCATGGCTTTAAATGTTAATGTTTCATGAACAAAGTAGATGATTGAGGGCATTTGCAACATTTTCTGTACAAAAGTACAGCTAGTGAAATGTTAGCAAATTATGTCATTTTGTTATCAGGAATGTCATTTCTGTGTCCCATGACATCACATACTTGGGCAATCAATATGATATTTTGCTTATCATCTATTTTCTTTTTTATCACTTTGCAAACAGTTTAGAACTCAGATTGTGAGTTCCGAGAATGCTCTTTATTGAACTATATTAATTAACATATAAGGAAAATTCTTGGAAACTTGAACAAATCATTTTTAAGCTTCTACCAAGCACAAAACACTAAGCCGAGTAAATATCATTCAGTTACATGTTAAACTAATGTGGTTTAAAGCCCATTTTAATGTTAAGTACATCCAATTCTTTTCTAATGTAACTTCTGAGATGATTAAGGCCCATAAATATTTCAGGTGATCATTGTGCATCATATTATATATTGCCACATACTTAGGAATATAATAGGAATAAATGATAGGAGAAAAACACTTCTAAAATTGTGTATTCCTGTATGTGTGCTTACAAGCCTGTGCATGCGTGTGGGTAATTACATAGTGTCTCTCTTTGATACAATATGTTACTCTGTGACTTGGCTTCTGAACAATCATGTTTGTACTCTGATTGATCACAAGATAGTGGTGCCAACCCTCCCTCTCACAGTCAAACTCTTTCCATCATTTGGATGTCTATTAAGAAGATGCTAACCTTTAAGAAACTTACGATGTAAATGTCTCACCCCTTCTAAATAGGAATATTGAACTTGTTTGAGAACCATGGAGACGATTTCTTCAGGAAATAAACACTAAGCAAACTTCAATAAGCATATACAACTGAAAAAAAAATCAAATTGAATTTTAGGATACAGATAAAACTTAAAAATAAAAACAACCAATGGTCTTAATAGATGAGCTAAGCATCCAGCAGATATTCATCACTCAGAGACTGAGGCAGAAACATCAGTCAGAAGTTCAAGGCCAGGAATGTTGGCTATGCAGGGGGCACCTATCTCAAGGGAGAAGAGACAGGGGAGGGGAGGGGAGGGAGGGAGGGAGGAAGGAAGTGAAGAAGCAGCTTTATTTTTTTCTGTCAATTAAATAATTAATAGGCAGAGAAAGAGTATTATTAGAAATTTGGGTGAGTCATGGGAGAGCCAAGGAAAAATGCTGAGGCTCTCCTCTTGAGAATCTATTAATCTCCTTAATAAAAAATGTTTTATGAGAAATCTCAGAAGAAGCAAAAGATATGAGTAGGAGGAGTAAGAAGAAGATGAGCAAGGGGATAGCTGGATAAAAAAATATGACTTTATTCATAATAAAGATGCTTTAAATAAATAAATAAATAAATTGTGAAGAGAGAAAAAAATAAAAGGAGATGAGCCAGAATGGAGATCAGCCACACAGTAGTGGGCAGCCATGTAATGGAATGAGGAGCTTTACAAAAAGAGCAAGGATGTCTAATGCCCACGAGAAATTAGAAATACACCTAGGCTATGGTCAGGTTCTAAAAGAAAAAGATAGAGGAAAAGAAAGAGGAATAGTCATGCCTTTCAGCTAATCTTCATTGTAGCTTTTAGGAAACACACTGGGGTAGAGCATTCAGGGAAGGAAAAGTATGCACTTAAACCTGAAACTCTTTTTTTCCAGGGGTGTTCTCTTAGCCAGGTCATTGACTAGTAGAGCTGATCAAAATCATAAGTGAGAACAAGTTCATGTTCCCACCTACAGACTGCATCCATAGCTGTAACAATAGGAAACAAGGAAAGGAAAATGAGAAAGAAACAGTAACAAGAAAAGGATACAAAAGAACTAAACATCGGACATCCAGGCTGCATATAACTTATTGGAGCCCTGACAACTCAGAAATTTAGTAACATCTATCTTGCCTAGAGAACACTCTGGTGAAATGTGGCAATAAAGTCACAGCAAATTTTCTCATCACTGTTGCCCCCTTTACTGCCTACATGTGACTTCAACCATTTGTTGGAAGTTATCATTCAGCATTGATCTTCCATATAAGGCATCTTTTCAACAGCAGGAACTGATACAGGAGATGCCTTTTAAAGATACACAGGTGTTTGTTTCATGTTGTGATGCAGAATAAATAAAAGTATGTGTTTACTATGTGAGGGAATTTTCCAAAAAAAATTATTGGTATGATTATCTCCCTAGGCAAAGGGGATAGAAGAGACATAATTAAAGTGTTTATGTTCAGCAATGTTGTGTGCCTGTGGAATTTCATAAATAAGCAGGAATTATTTTGTAGAACTTTCTACTCTTTCTTGCGGTGCCTCCTGGGTGGTCCGCTGTGTCAAAATGAAACTGAATATCTCCTTCCAAAGCAACAGCTGTCAGAAATTCATTGAAGTAGATGATGAATGCATGATTTGCAAGTTCTATGAGAAGCACATGGCCACAGAAGTAGCTGCTGATGCTTTGAGTGAAGGGAGGAAAGATTATGTGGTTTGAATCAATAATAGGAATGACAAAAAAGGTTTCCCATAAAAAGATGCATCTTGACCCTTGTCAGAGTGTACCTGCTGTTGAGTAAGGGGCATTCTTATTATAGAGCACAGACAATGAAGAGAAGAAGCACATGTTTGTTCGAGGATGCATTGTGAATGCCAGTCTGTGTGTTCTCAATTTGGTTATTGTTTTTAAAAAGGAGAGAATGATTTTCCTGGACTGCCAGATACTACTGGGCCTTGACAGTTAGGGCCCAGAATCTTAAAGCTTCTCATTATCTCTAAAGAAGATGTTGTCTGCCAAATATGTTATCAAAATTCTTTAAATACAGAAGGTAAGAAACCCAGGACCAAAGCATCCAAGATTCAGTTTATTGTTACTCCACATGTCCTGCAACACACACATCGACATACCACTCTGAAGAAAGAGTACACAAAGGAAATCAAGGAAGATACACCAGAACATCCCAAACTTTTGACTAAGAGAACGAAGGAAGCTAAAGAAAATGCCAGAGATAGGTAGGCCAGAGATGTGGGCTGTCCTAATTGAGAGCTTCTAATCTAAGTCTGAATTCAATCAAACTTAAGGTTGTAGGAGTAACAAATAAATAATCAGAACTTTAAAATTAGTTTATTGGCTTTGGGATACAAAGTCTGGTTTCCATGCATTCATGAAACCTTTCCACCCACTTTAGATAAACCACTGATTCTCTTGGGAGATATGATCAGAAACTACACCTTAGCTTCAGATACAATTTGAGTCTTGTGATGTACCAATGCATTAACTGCCTTGGAAGAAGAGTCTGCACTACAGTTAACCTATGACTCCTTGAGAACAATTAACATTACAATTGCCTCTCATTTTGCATTTGGAGATGCTAAGGAAGACATTCCTGCATGCTCTCCCCATCTGCCCCCTTCCTGTTTTAGAGCATTGTGTGGAAAATAATTCTTTTCCATTTAGTCATATAATTGGGATTTTTTTTATTAACTTGTAATTGGCATGCAGTAAACTTTAGCCTGATATTTTCTCCTCTGTAATTCTTTGCAAATCAAAGTGTTAGCATGTAATCATCACCCTAGCTTGATTCCAGCTTTGCCTGCTGCAGCCATGACCCCAACTGCAGAGTGGTCTACATGGTCACCCTTTAAAGAGATGCAACACATGTCAAAAATCCCTTTTCTACTTCTCTTCCTTCTTTTCTCTATTCTTTCTCTCTTCCCTTCCCACACTCATTCCCTGAATATCTAGACCCCAATGAACTAAATATGGATTCTTGGCAGCATGTCAAGTGTTCCATACTTCCACGTGCAAAATACTAACACAAGGTGTAATATAGCTGAATCATTTCAAAAATAATCCTCTCAACCAGTTAACACTCATTTCTTCTCTCTTCCATTTTCTAGCTTTTGAAAACCCATATCTGATTGGAGTGTCTTCAAAGATGTATCATTAAGATGAAATTGTAGCCACGTAGTTCTGATTTATTGACACAATAATTCACATGTGAACATAAATTTTCTGTTCATACACTCATTACATGGAGTTAGTTTAGGGGATATATTCTGAGAGATATACTTAGTGACTTATGTTGTAATTGCTTATTGAAATACATATATATATGCATATATATATATATATGGCCAAAGTGGCAAATTAACATTGCCACCCTTGTTTTAAGTCCTTGTAGATGTGTTTCAGTGGTTAATTTTTCAAGGCTGGTTCCATATGCTCATTTTTTCCAGTTGATGGGGAAAAGTTATAAAAAAATATTGAATGAATTTTGTTTTTTTCATAGCATTTATCTTTTGATCTCATTGTCTGGGAAAAACCTAAGATTATTAATAGTCACTTACAGTCATTAAAACTTCTTCATCAAAAAATGATTATAATCACATTTGATGCTCAGCAGGTAATGGCACTTGCTGCTAAGCTTGATGGCTTGAGTTTGATTGAAGGGACCCTCAAGGTGGAAAGAGAGACTGATTCTCACAAGCTGTCCTCTGGTAGCCACATATGTAAATTTACACGTGGGCCTGGACAAGCACTTAAAATAAACATTCTCTTTTTAAAAGGTCGTCCTGGAGAGATGGCCCGGTAGTTACAAGCACTGATTGTTCTTGAGGAGGGTGTGAGTATATTCCCAGTACAATTGTTGAATGGCTGACAACTTCCTGTGATTTCAGGTTCAGGGAAGCTGATGCTCTTTTCTGGCTTCTATGGATACTGGGTACAAATACATAAATGTAAATATATCATTGCTGTATTATTCAGTGTTCTCTAAAGAAACAGAACCTATATGATGAATATATACACATATTATATGATTACATATAGATATATAAATGTACATATTATATAATATATTATATAATGGGATTTATTAGAGTGACCTATAGGTTATGTTTTGACTATTCCAAAATAGTTTTTTGCCTATGCAAGGTTCAAGAATTCATTAGATGTTCAGTTTATGAGATTGGATATCTCAGATGGCATTCCGTATACACTGGAATCCTGACCAAGTAGGTTCTAATGTCAGTAATGATTGAAACTGCCCTTAAGGCTAATCAGGTAAAGAATAATAGCTTTCTTCTCCCATATTCTTTATATAGGCTATCACCAGAAGGCATGAGCCAGATTTAAGATGAATCATCTCACCTCAAAAGATTTAATCAAGGAAAATTCCTCACAGGTATATCTAGTTGCTTGGGTTTTAGTTAATTCCCACACTTAGTAAGCTGAAGACCAAGAACAATCATCATAATTACTAATACTAAGCTCAACTAGGTACTGGATTTGTGCTCATCACCTGTTCTTATAAATGTTAACGCAATATAATATTACATGTTGTTTATCTCACCCTCTTTGAGGTTCCATCTCGTTAGGATTTCAATTTCCTTCTTTTATATTATCATGTGACTTCGTTGTGAGCTGAACACAGTAAGAGCCTGCAGTGCTCACTGCTGGGTTACTGGCTTCATCCATGTCTTAGCTTATCTTAGCTGTTGCACTGTGAGTGAAGAAATAATAAATTGTCAGAACTATCTGATGTAATTCTTTTGAACATTCTAATTCTCTTTTCAATTGTTTAAATACTTGTATATGATTTTCTTAATGTCTTATCTTGCATTATTTTACTTTTGCTTTTTTTGAAAAGCTCCTTCATGTATACCAAAAATAAGATTACTCCAACTCTTCCCTACAATTTTCCTGTAGTCTTCCCAAAATATTTCCATTCCCATTTTATATCTTTTTATTTAATTTTTAAATAATACCCTATGTTCTATAGGCACTTCCAGTATATGCATAGATGAGGGGTGTGGTCAATAACTGATGCAGAACAACCTACCAGATGCTACATCCTAAAATAGTTTCTCCAAACACCAGCAAGTAGCCACAGCTAATAGCTTTCAGTAAAGAATAGGATTTGGGATTGGCCACCCTGTCTACGCATGACATAGTCCTGTGTAACTTGAATCATTTTTATTTAAGCCATACTTTATTTTTTGATTGCATTTGCGCTTTATTGACTTTCTGAAGCAGTGGTTATGAGCCTGAGTATGTGTATGTTGGGGGGGACAAATGACCTTTTCACAGAGGTCACCTAAGACTAACAGAAGACACAAATATTTAATTATTGCACATAACAGTAACAACATTATAGTTAAGAAATAGCAAAAAAATAATTTTATAGTTGGGGGTCACCACAACATGTGGAATCATATTAAAGGGTCACAGCATTAGTAGGGTTGAGAACCACTGTTAAAGCATTTTTTATTTCTTTACAAGGTGATATCAAGAGTATTTTCAAAATAGTATAATTACATTTAAGTGATTTTTCTATCATCCCTTCCTTTTATTCTTAAACATATAATAGGTCCAATACTTATCCTCTAAAAGGCTTCTTGATTTTCCTTTGTTTGTTTGTTTTACTAATATCCACGTTTTTCAACACTTATTTTTCAAAGTCATATAGTCACTGTTTTTTATGAATAAGGTTTGATAATACAAATTTGGATGATTTTTTAAAAGATATCAGAGAATATTGATAGTAAGAATATAATTTGAGAAATTTATATCTTCCATTTTTTTACTTGTTTCTCACTACAAAAAATTCCAACTTCTTATTTACACAATGTATTTCATGCAACATCACAGAGATTTAAAAGCAGGCATATTTTTAGATAGAACCCATAAGAAATTTTACTATGTTTTTCTGAGATAATGAGATACTTTACCATGACATTATGTACTCAGAAAAAGTTAGAAATTTCCTTAAATTATTAGATTGGCATCCTGAGAGCATGTGAGTTTAAATAACTCATAGATTATGGATTCATGTAATTAAATATACTTTGAAATTACAGGTAATTTCAATAAAAATTCCATGATTTTATCATTGTACTTTTTCCCCAATTCTTTGCTATATATTAACTTAAAAACACAAAATATGATGCAATTTTTATTTAAAAGGTGTTTTTTTTTTTTTTTTTTTTTTTTTTTTTTTTTTTTTTTTTTTTTTTTTTTTTTTTTTTTTTTTTTTTTTTTTTTTTTTTTTTTTACATAACAATCAGTGTTCTCCCTTCTAGTTTGGTCCCATGTAGGTTAACCCAGCTGTCGATTCAGAGTCCATGAAGTCAGCTGTTTCCATGGGTTTGCTCATCATGATCTTGACCCTTTTATTCATATAATCTCTCCTTCATTTCTTCCATTGTATTGGGAGTTCAGCCCAATACTTAGCTGGGGATCTCTGCATCTGCTTCCATTAGTTGCTGAATGAAGGGTCTATGATTACAATTAGGGTGGTTATTTATTTGATTACAGGTGAGAGCTAGTTCAGGCACCCTCTCCACTATTGCTTGGAGTCTCAGCTGGGTATGTTTGTGGGACCTTAGGTATTTTCCTATTATCAATTTTCTCTCTAACCCTACAATGGCGTCCTCCATCAAATTACCTATTTCCTTGTTCTCACTCTCTGTCTCTTTCCAAATTGAACCATCCCATTCATTCCCTCCTGTTCTCTTCCTACCTTCTGTTATCCCCTCCCATTTATGGTCCCAATTTGCTCAGGAGATCTTTTCTTTTTCTCCTTCCCAAGGGATACATGAATGTCTCTCTTAGGTTTCTCCTAAGATGAGATGATCATGTGGGGTTTTTTTGTTTGTTTGTTTTTTATTTTTCTTTCAGTTTATTTATATGGTGGATGACATTGACAGATTTTCATATGTTGAATCATCCCTGCATCTCCAGGATGAAACCTACTTGATCATGGTGGATGACTGTGTATTTGTATGTGTGTGCGTTCTTGGATTTGGTGTGTCAGTATTTTTTTCTTTTTCTTTTTTATTATTTATTATGAATAAAGTCATAATTTTTATCCATGTATTCCCTTGTTCAAACTCCCTTCCCCCTCCCACCCATCCCAGTCACTCTCTCTTTCTCCACATCACTTTATCTCCTCCCCAGCAAGGGCAGGAGGTCCAACGGTCCCAATGAAGCTTAGTTCAGCATCCACTCCTGGAAGATCTGCTTTTCTCATCCCAACATCAAGACTGGGTCAGGTGTTCCTCTGGATGCAATGGGCTCCAAGGTGCTGGTCCAAAGTGTTTCAGATCTCAAGCTGTTCAGTGGTTGTGGTTTGCAGCTTGGACATGCTTTGCTTTTTGCTTTTTTGTTTAAATTTTGTATGACTGCATCAATTTTCAGGAAGAAACTGCTCTGTAATTCTCTGTCTTTGTATGGTTTGTGAATCAGAGTGACTGTAGCCTCACAAAAAGCATTCAGCGTTGTGGCTTCTGTTTCTTTTGTGTGAGCAATTTGAGCAGTATTGGTATTAGTTCTTTGGAATTCTAGTAGAACTCTGCAGTCAAATATCTGGAACTTAGCGCTTTTTTTGTTAGGAAAATTTTTAAAAACTGTTTCCATGTTTCTAGGAGTTATAGGTCTATGTAAATGGTTTATCTGTTCTTGATTTAATTTTGGTAAGAGGTACCTATCCAGAAAAATTGTCCATTTCTTCTAGGTTTTCCAGTTTTGAGGGGTACAGGTTTTCAAAGTATGACATAATGATTCTCTGCATTTCTTTGGTGTCCGTTATTATGTCCCCCTTTTCATTTCTGATTTTGTTAACTTGGATAATCTCTCTTTGCCTTTCATTAGTTTTGGTAAGCGTTTGTTTAGCTTGTTTATTTTCTATAATACTCAACTCTTTGTTTCATTCATTCTTTGTAATGTTTACTTTGTTTCAATTTTAGTTTTTAAGCCTTGAGTTTAATTATTTCCTGCCATTTATTCATTCTGTGTGAATTTGCTTCCTTTTGTTCTAGAGCTTCCAGGTATGCTGTTAAATTGCTTGTGTGAGATTTTCCAAGTTGTTTATGGAGGCACTTAGTACTAGGAATTTTCCTCTTAGTACTGCTTACATTGTGTCTCACAAGTTTAGGTATGTTGTGCATTCATTTCATTAAATTCTAGGAAGTCTTTAATTTCTTTGTTTATTTCCTCCTTGACTCAGAGGTGGTTCAGTTGAGAGTAGTTTAGTATCCATGAATTTGTAGGCTTTCTGTCTTGTATTGTTGTTGAACTCTAATCTTAGACCGTGGTTGTCCGATAGGATACAAGGACTTATTCACTTTTTGTATTTATTTATATTTGATTTATGATCAAATGTGATCACTTTTAGAGAAGGTTCTATGGTGTGCTGAGAAGAAGTTATATTATTTTGAGTTTGTGTGGAAAGTTTTATATATATCCACTAAGGCCATTTGAGTCAAAAAAATCTCTTAGATTCCTTATTTTTCTATTAAGTTTCTGTCTGGAAGACCTATCTATTGGAGAATGTGGGGTTTGAGGTCTCCTACTAATAGTATGAGGAGACTGATGTACAATGTAAGCTTTAGTAATGTTTCTTTTATATAAGTGTGTGCCCTTGTATTTGGAGCATAAATATTCAGGATTGAGATTTCATCTTGACAAATTTTTCCTGAGAAGAATGTGTAATGTCTTACCCATTTTTTCATTGATTTTATCTTCAAGTAATTCTTGTTAGATATTAGGATAGTTACACCAGCTTGTTTCTTAAGTTCATTGAACGGGAAAGTTTTTTCCCAACCCTTTACTTTGAGGTAGTGTCCAAGTTTGAGATTGAGGTGTGTTTCATGTATGCAGGAGAAGGATGGATTCTGTTTTCATGTCCATTGTATTAGCCTGTGTCTTTTTAAAGGGGAATTGAGCCCATTGACATTGAAGGATATTTATGACCAGTGATTGTTTTTTTCTTTTTCTTTTTCTTTTTTTCTTTCTTTCTTTTTTTTTTTTGTGGTAGAGTGTGCATGTTTCTCTTTGATATATCCTGCTGTGGGGTTATCTATTACTTTTGTTTTTGTGATTACACATAACTTCCTTAGGTTAGTGTTTTTCTTCTAGTGCTTTCTGTAGTGGTGAATTTGTAGACAGTAACTGTTTAAAACTGGTTTGTCATGGAATATCTTCTTTACTCTGTCTATGGTGATCAGTAATTTTACTTTGAAAAGTAGTATGTAAGGATCTCTATATACCCTCCTCCCAGCTTCCTGGTTGTGTCACAGTCTGGTGATATTGCATGGCTATCCCTCACTGGCTGCCCACAATCAGGAGATCTGACAGTATCTGTTGTAGTGCAAATTCCCAACAATCAGGAGCTCTGAGCACTGCCTGTTACTAGGAAGATATAGTAGTCTTGGCCAGCATCCTCAGTCTCTTAGTGTCTGTATCTTTTCAGAACCTTCTGGCTTTTAGTCTCCATTGAGAAACTGAGTGTTATTCTGATGGGTCTGACTTCATAAGTTACTTAGACTTTTTCCATTGGGGCTTGTAATATTCAATATTTTTATGTTTGGTGGTTTGATTATTGTGTGGCAGGCAGACTTTTTTGGGGATCTGGTATGCTTTTTAAATTTTTAAAGATATTTTCTTCATTGGGGTGGGAAAATTTTCCTCTATGAATTTCTTAGATATATTTTCTGTGCCTTTGAGCTGGTACTCTTCTTTTTTTGTTCCTGTTATTCTTAGGTTTGCTCTTTTCATGATGTCCCAGATTTTCTGGCCATTTTATGTAATGGCTTTTTTTTGTGGCTTTAGTGTTGTCTTTGACTGGCAAATCTGTTTTCTTCTTCTTTTGTATTCTCTTGTACCTTCTTCTTCTTCTTCTTTTTTTCTGAGACATGCCAAGTGTCCAGAGCACTTCTTCAAAAACATTTTTTTAAATTATGAATAAAGACTCATGTTTTTATCCATGTATACCCTTGTTTAAAATCTCTTTCCTCTCCTGCTCTTCACAGCCACTCTCTCTTCTCCCCATCACCTTATCTCCACCCCAGCAAGGGCAGGAGGTCCCAAGGTCCCAGGGAGGCTTAGTTCAGCTTCCAGTCCAGGCAGATCGGCTTTCCTCACCTCAACATCAAGACTGCATCAGGTATTTCTCTGGGGGGAATGGGCTCCAAGGTGTCAATCCAAGGTGCTTCAAATCCCAAGCATTTTAATGGTTGTGGTTTGCAGCTTGGGTATAGTTTGCTTTTTGTTTAGAGACCACTAATGAATGAATACATCTCCTGCTTATCTTTCTGGGTTTGTGATACCTCGCTCAGGAGGATATTCTCAACATCCATCCATTTCCTACAAATTTTAGAATATCATTTTTTCTGACTGCTGAGTAGTATTCGATTGTGTAGATGTCCCACAGTTTGTTAATCCATTCTTCAGTTGAGGGGCATCTCGGTGGTTTCCAGGTTCTTGCTATTACAAATAATGCTGCTATGAACATAGTTGAGATAATGCCATTAGAGTGCGACTGTGTGTCTTTTGGGTCTACGCCCAGAAGTGGTATTGCTGGATCCTCAGGGAGATTGATTCTCAGTTTTCTAAGAAACCGCCATACTGCATTCCAGAGTGGCTGAACAAGCTTACACTCCCACCAACAATGGAGGAGTGATCACCTTGCTCTCCAGCATAGGCTGTCATCTGTGTCTTTAATTTTAGCCAAACTGAGAGGTGTAAGGTGGTATTTCAAAGTTGTTTTGATTTGCATTTCTCTGATGGCTAAAGATGATGAGCACTTTTTCAGGTGCCTTTCAGCCATTTGTAATTCTTCTGCTGAGAATTCCCCTTTTAGTTCTGACCCTCATTTTTAGATTGGGTTATTCAAGGTTTTGGACTCTAGTTTCTTGAGTTCTCTATATATTTTAGAGATCAGTCCTCTATCACTTGTAGGGTTTTTGAAAATCTTTCCCCATTCTGTAGGCTGTTGTTTGTCTTATTGACTGTGTCCTTGGCTTTACAGAAGTTTCTCAGTTTCAGGAGATCCCACTTATTGATTGTTGTTCTTAGTGTCTGTGCCACTGGTGTTATATTTAGGAAGTGGTCACCTGTGCCAATGCATTAGAAGGTATTTCCCACTTTTTTTTCTTATGGAGTTCAGTGTAGCTGGGTTTAAGTTGAGGTCTTTGATCCACTTGGATTTGAGTTTTGTGCAGGGTGGTAGGCTTGGATCTATTTGCATTTTTCTATGTACTACCATCCAGCTATACCAACACTATTTGTTAAATATACTCACTTTCTTCCATTGAATGTTGTGGGGCTCTTTGTCAAAGATCAGGTGTTCATAGGTTTTTGGGTTAATGTCTGGTTCTTCAACTCGATTCCATTGATCCACAAGTCTATTTTTATGGCAGTACCACGATGTTTTTATTACTGTAGCTCTATAGTATAACTTGAATTCAGGGATGGTAATGCCTCCTGAGGTTCTTTTCTTGAGCCAAATTGTTTTGGCAATCCTGTCTTTCTTGTTATTTCAAATGAAATTGAGTATTGTTCTTTCAAGGTCTGTAAAAATTGTGTTGGAATGTTGACGGGAAGTACATTCAATGAATATATTGCTTTTGCTAGCATTGCCTATTTTTTTATGACCATTAATCATTTATTATGAAAACAAACATAAACAATATTTTGGGAATTTGGGTATAACTTTCCATTACTATTTAATGCTGATTAAGGGGTGCTAGCAATATTATAGGGGTCCTGGGGCTGGAGCATATTAGTTGGCAGCCTTGAAGCTGATGTTCCCATCTCTTTCCACCAAAGATATCTTTTCGGAGGGTCTTCCTTGATCAAACCATATTACTTTGGAAGCAATCTCTCATCTTATGTAGAAACAAAGTAGAACCTTTTTCCTCCAAAGCAAGATATCCTTAGACCCAAATTTGAAAGTCAAGATACTTTTAAAATATATGTTTGTTAACTTAGCAGCCTTTGCAATCAAATGTCTTTCTACAGTTAGCTCATTAACAGGTAATTTAAAAAAAAAAAAAAAAACATAGTAATAACCATAATCTGAACTCTGTGTATTTTCCATCTTTATGTGGCATATTGTGTTTTTTTACTCTATTTTTCTTTTTAAAAGACAGTTCTCTACTCTTTTCTTTTCTCTCAGCCTACGTATGTTTTTCCATATACACTGTAACCCATTTAGAGTTTTTCCTCCATTGAATCTGTTTTTTTTTTTGTATTTAACAAAAAAACAGTAACATGAATTTAAAATGAGGAAAAGTTAGCAATAACTATGAAGAGGATAAGAATCATAAGCATGGCTTATCAAGGGTGGTAATGCAAATAAGATTGCTACACATATATTTACTATGTGTTCAGCTTTCCCTCTGAAAATATTTTTTTCCCGTCCCTGTATCTCCTCATTCAAGGTCCCTTCCCCCTCCCACCACATCTTGACATTTCTCTTCTCTGAAAATCCCCGTCCCTTCCCTGGGCAGAGAGCAGACAGTCCTATGGTCCCACTGACCCAATAATGCTTGGATCAGTCTCCACTCCTGGCCAAATCTAGTTTTGTCCCCCCTCCCTCAAGAATGAGTTTGGTATTCCTATAGTTGGAGTGGGGTTCGAAGTATCAGTCCAGGGAGTTTCTGATCACAAGCTGTTCAGTGGTTGTAGTTTGCCACTTGGGCATGTTTGGCTTTTTTTGTTTGTGTGTTTGTTTGTTTAGAGGCCACTAGTGAGTGAGTACATCCCTTGCTTATCTCTCTGAGATTGTGATACCTCGCTCAGGAGGATATTCTCCAAATTCATCCATTTGCCTGCGAATTTTAGGATATCGTTTTTTCTTACTGCTGAGTAGTATTCCATTGTGTAGATGTAAAACAGTTTGTTAATCCATTCTTCAGTAGAGGGACATCTAGGTTGTTTCCAGGTTCTTGTTATTACAAATAATGCTGCTATAAACATAGTTGAGCTAATACCTTTGGAGTGTAAATGTGCATCTTTAGGGTATACACCCAGAAGTGGTATTGCTGGGTCCTTGGGGAGATTGATTTTGAATTTTCTGAGAAACCGCATATTGCAGTCCAAAGTAGCTGAACAAGCTTGAACTCTCACCAACAATGGAGGAGTGTTCCCCTTGCTCCACATCCTCTCCAACATAGACTGTCATCTGTGCCTTTTATCTTAGCCAATCGAACAGGTGTTAGGTGATATCTCAAAGTTGTTTTGATTTGCATTTCTCTGATGGCTAAAGATGAAGAGCACTTTTTCAGGTCCTTTCAGCCATTCGTAGTTCCTCTGCTGAGAATTCCCTTTTTAAATCTGTACCCCATTTTTTGATAGAGTTATTCAGGGTTTTGGGCTCTAAATTCTTGAACTCTTCATATATCTTAGAGATCAGTCCTCTATCACTTGTAGGGTTGGTGAAAATCTTTTCCCATTCTGTAGGCTGGCGTTTTGTCCTATTGACAGTGTCCTTGGCTTTGCAGAAGCTTCCCAGCTTCAGGAGATCCCACTTATTGATTGTTGGTCTTAGTGCCTGTGCCACTGGTGTTATATTTAGGAAGTGGTGGCCTGTGCCA
>PVIH01009024.1:68384-85865 GCA_004025045.1 Sigmodon hispidus | reverse complement strand
CTCTCATTCTCTTCCTTTTCTCTATCATCTCTTCCTCTTCTTCCTTTATTGGGGGGGGGGGCAGGATCTTACTCTGTATCCCAGACTGGCCTCATATTTGATTTATTCCCTTCCCCAGAGCTGAGAGCACAGGAATGTGCCTTGTCTAGTGTACACACTGTTCTCACAAAGATCTTCAAAGTTTGTTTAAGGATTCAGCCCCAGTCTCCATTTTCCAATCTCACCTCACAACAGACACACCAGCTTGCCCTCTTTCTGCCTTTGGCTTTTGACCAAGCTTATTTCTCTGCCTAGAATGGTTCCTCTTCTTTAACTTCCAGATGGCCACCTTCTTCCCATCATCCAAACCCACCAGTTCTCTCAATGCAGTACTAAGTCCTCATTAATGACTGTCACTATTTATGACATGCTACTGGCTTTGTTCCTCAGCACGGCACAATCAGAGATGGCCCAGTCCATTTGTTTCTGTTTTGTGGTCTATTATTTTGGCTATTAAGTGAGTTCCATGAAGGCAGGTAAGGACAACATTCAGAACAGTGCTGGGGACTGGGTAGTCACTGAATACACATTTGGTAAGTGACTGACTCGCTGATGGAAACAGTTTTCTGGATAGGTGTTCCCTATGGGTTCATGTGATAGAGGTTTGGCCCCAGCATGTGGTGTTTTGGGGAAATGGCAGAACACTGAGGTCAGGCTTATTGTGAGGTTTCCTGGTTATTGGGGCTACACCTCTGGAGGAGTTATTAATAGCTCACTCTTTCCCCTCCATGTCCCAGCCACATGGTGATACCAGATGCTATTGCCATGGTGTACTGCTTTGCTGCAAGCCCAACAGCTACAGGACCAATCACTCAAAGTCTCAAACATCCAAAGCCACAAGGAAAAAATAGCCTTTTCTCTTTATAAGTTGATTATCCCAGGTGTTTGTTATAGTAAGAGTAAGCTAACGCAGTTCCTGTGGGCTTTCCCCAGAAAACAGAAGGTGAATCTCAGTGAGCAATTGCTTACAGCTGTCGGTAGCCTTTCTGCATTTTGTATGATGAACAGGAGGAAGAGGGATGTTATCATTTTAGAAAAAAACTACCCTAACCCCTGGCTTGCCTGTGCACATCAGGGTGAGTTACTAATGGTTTCTTCCATATTCTTCGTACAAGTATTTCCTCTCTAGCTGTATCAAACTCAACATTTTTTATTGCATGTCTTATTGAGTCTGCCTGAACCTTATTGTAGGTTCTGTGTTTCACTGTAAATCACGCAAAAATAGATGTGCACACTAATTCTGGTATTAGAACCTGGGAATTCATCCCATTTTGCTCTTAGATTCCAGTTGGGCCCACAACCAAATCAAACAGGATTTTCTTCCCAACTGCTAAAAGGTTTCAGGGAAATCACTTCATTGCTAACTTGCCATGGTGTCTCTCAGTATTTTTATCTTTCCTTCAAGAGAAAAGCAGAGAGCTGTGATATGTGCTGGGCTCCAGTGTTTCAGGAGAAAGATAACATCGCCATGGAGACATTCCAACTTCAAGGGTACACACATGCATGCACATACACTGTCCTTACCAACATAGCCTGGGGTCCCACAGGCTGTGGACATCACATCTCCTTTGCCCTCCATTTTTGACAAACCAAAGTCACTGATCATTATTTTGGACTCCTCGTCTTGACTGTAGTACAAGAGATTTTCAGGCTAGAAAAAAGAAACCAAAACAGAATAAAAACAATTTACAAATTGTAAATCAAAACTGGAGTGTAGACCCAGCTACTTGGGAGAACATGTCCCGCCAATGAGCTCAAAGCTAATGTAGCTCAGAGCACAGGGGCTTGGTTAACATGGAAGAGGCCCTGGACTAACCCCTACGACTGAAAGCAAGCAAACAATTGAATAGCAGGTACATTTAAAGCTTCCCTAACTTACGGGAGACTCATCAAATCTCAGTTAAGAACAACCTTGACCTTTACACACAAGGTCGATGAAAACAGCAGCGCTCACTATACAGGCCATGGAGGGTCCTGAAAAGCACTGGTACGAGCAAGTCCTCAATGTTTTTCTTACCCTTTTCTAGTGTTTTTGTCACCTTAAAAAGAAAAACCCCATTCCGAGGGAAGCTGAGAAGCTGACGGCCCTCAGCCATTGTCATTTCAGTTCTTGGCTCGGGGACAGGATTCCCTGGAGATGAGACCATATTTCAGGGTTTGCAGGTTCTTGTGAGTTCCTCTTTTTAAGCCCAATACACTTGCAGAAACTTTGCTGAGATGCAAGGCTCTCTCCCCGCTATCCTGCCCTGTCCTGCAGTCCTGGAAGACACTGCACTGTGATAAGATCATCAGCTACCTGTTCACACCCCTTCCGGGAAAGGAGAAGAACTCTGGGAATGAAAAGAGTGGCACTTCCTTGCCATGTGCCCATAGGCTCACCTCTTCTGGCTGCCTGGCTGCCAAGCGCAGGCCACAGTGTTTTCTTGTTACCCCCGTGCACAGTACGGGGAGATCACAGACAGTAGTTCCACATAGCAGAGGTCTCAGTCTATCTCCAAACCTATAGTCTTTGATTTGTTCACTTGTATCATTTTGCTTTGATACAGGATCTTATTATGTAGTCTAAGCTGGCCTGGAATTTGCTGAGAGGGTCAGACTGTCTTTAAATTTATGATCCTCCTGCTTCAGCCTCCTGGAATTGCAGGAGTGTATCTCTGTGCTCACCACATTGTCCCTGTGACTTTGCAATAGGAGTGACATACTGGGGGGACTTCCTTGGAGCAGACAATGAAACATTATTTGCATAGTTTTATGCAAAACTCGGAACTGTCATCAGTACTAGCAAGAACTGGGGGTGGGGTTTTGTGTGCCATGATACACCTGCCTCGAGGTAGTCCTGCACTACAGGGTTGAGAAACTCACCCCAGAAGAGGAGCCTGCATTTTTATTTGCCCTTTACTTTTGCTGTGGCTTCATTTGATACCATCTCTCGGGGATGATGTCAGGACAGGCCTAGCACATCTCCCCACCAGAACAGTTCTAAGGATTTATTGAGTAGATAAGTACTCGTGGCTCTTAATCTACAGTAAACCTTAAAGGAATAAGACTAGAATGAAGAATCTGGAATGGAAGCCCATTTTCCCACCCCATTTCTAGACTGACTGCCCTCTGAACCAAAAGGATAAAGCCACATTTTCTCATCAAACTTCTGGGGCCCAGCTTGGTTGCTACACATTGAATTTTAGAAATTACTATAGGCAGAGTGACAAACGTGTTTAGAAAGTGTTTCTTGGTCTTTTGTTCACCATTACTAACTGTTCACCTGTGAAGGTATTAAATAGAGGAGAAACATCCTTTGGGAGATCTGAGATGTTGTAGGAGTAGATAGATCTCTGAGAACAGGAATTCTGGCATGCAGTCTCCGCTATGAAGAAATTGTAAGAATTGTCCAAGGCTCTGTCCTTGATCAAACCTTGGCCAGGTGCCTCTGAGTCCTCTCCAGAACACAGCCTTGCACTTGGCCTCTCAAATCTCTCTTTTTCTAGCCAGGCCAGCCAAGCACAGTCTTAGCATGGATCAAGGGAACTCACTTTAGAGGTAATCCCCACCCTGAAATATGATGAAGCTCTTCCTCTGATGTTTTTGATGCTGCTAAAGAAACAATTATTCAGATAGTTGTAAGGACATTGGATACTCTACATCACTACCATGGGGCTATATAGGAAGAGGGATCTCATTCAACCCCAAGGCTGCAAAGGTTAAGTGGTGGTTTCTAGCCAAGGGCAGGTTGGAGGACAGTAGATGAAACATCACTGTGAGTAAGTAAGGGAGACACTGGCAGGGCCAGCTGGACAGAACTTTTGATTAAGGCAAAAAACAGGGTGAGATGATATTGAGGGTGAGAGACAAGAGGTTTGGTTAGATATCTAAGGATATTTTGTGTTAAATAGATCCAAGATGAGTCTGCCTTTAGAGAGAGATTTGTGAGGTCATTTTATTTCTTTTTAAAATTATTATTTATCTTTCTTATTTATTTATTTATTATTATGTGGCACTGTGGGTCAAACCCAGGACCTTTTATATGCTAGGTTTCTATCACTGAGCTACATCCGGCACTGCCCTAGTCCTCAGCTACTGTCAGGCCTTCTTAGCAAGTCTTCTGATGTCTCTTCTTAATAATTTCCTTTAAATAATGATAATAATAATTATTATTATTTTGTGTTTGTATATGTATGTGTGTTGAAGTTTTGGAACATATGGAGGTCAACACTGGGGATCTTCCTCAAATGCTTTTCATTTTATTTATTTATAATTCTTTTGAGACAGGATCTTTCCTCTGAATCTGGAGTTGCCAACTTGGCTCAGCCTGTCTGGAGAGTGAGCTCTCTGCCTCCCCAGTGCTGGGATTACAGGTGTGCATTGCCATGCCTGGCTTCTTCATGTCGGTGCTGCTGACCAAATCCATCTCAGATCTTCGTGTTTGTATAGTGAGCATTTGGAGGACTGAGTCATCTACCCAGTCCTTAGTAGCCATGCGGGTCCTGTTCTCTCCTCCAGCCCACCCCTGATCTACCCTAAGTACTGTACTTGGGTTCAGTCAGAGCTGGGCTCAATATCTCTTGCCCAGGCAGCGGTATCAAACAATGGCTTCTTTCTTGCTGCAACAAATGTCAAAACATTTTTTTTCCCTTGAACAGAACCCAAAGGGAAGATATTTTCAATCACCTGCAGTAGTGATACAAAGAGTAATGGGAGTCAGGAATGACCTTGACAATTTTGTGAAGAGTGAGATTTGGAGGAAAGCAAGTAATGCTGGAAGGTGCTTTTGAAATGAAAATGAAATGGACCAGTCTGTAGCGGAAACAGTTGAAATGCTTGGGAAATGGGCAGGCAAGGTTCCTCTAGTTGTAAAATGCATGGGGTTTAGGAATTATCCATTGATGACCAGCAAGACTCAGTCACAGATGCAAGAGAGGGTTCTGTTTCTAGTGGCTTTTAGTCTCCTTTTTCCTAGGTTTCTGTAGCTGGAGAGATAAGCATGGGACTCATGCTACCAAAAGAAGTTCAACTCAGGCAGGAGATTGCCAAGCACGGACCCCCAGCACACACATCTTCCCCACAGGCAAATCATAATGGTCAGTAAGATGCTTTCCCAAAGAGTTATCTCAGAAGAGGGTTAAAGCAAATAGACCATCACTGTTCTGATGAGTACTTTGGGTTGTCTCATGATTTGGTAACGGCAGCAAGGCTTTTCTTGGCAGGTTGGAGTAGAGGAGCAGAGCTGAGGTAGCCAAGAGATCACCTAAAGGATGATCTGAACAAAAGGTCGTCAGGATGAAGGCTGTGGTTCTCACCATATTGTATCACAGCTCTTCCTACCAGAAAGGGACCCTTGGAAGAGCCTGGTCTCACCTGAAAAATTATTTTATTACATATTATGGCCTTTCTGTAAGACGGGGCTAACCTTCAAATTAGACTATTAAGCTCCTTTCTTGGTAATAATTTATATAGTAATCCTTTAAAAGATCTCATTCAATGCATTTCTGGGAAAATTACTGCTGTATATAACACAATGAATCCAATTTTTTTTTTTCAACAGGCGGCAGTTTTGACCCTCAGTAGACAAAATTCAGCAAAGCCTAGAGTCAGTTTTGGTTTCTGTGACTCCAGAAAGGGTGTTGGAAATTTAGAGGGTAGAATTCAGGGGAGCTGCTTAACATCCTGCAGGGCCCAGGGCTGTGGTCACAGGAAGTCCTCCATCTCTAAATATCAGTAGGGTAGAGCTGAAGAATCTGCCCGTGTCCGATGGGGGAGTGGCAAACACTTCCTTTCTTGCTCCCCGTACTTTACCAAAGCAGAGCACTGGGTTGTCTCTAGTAGTCTCCCAGGGCCCATAAGACATAAGAACATGTGTTTGGAAGGGAAAGTGGGCATGTTTGCTCATGGCTTAGGGTAGCCTTGCAGACCCTACATATGTCTTTTGTTAGCACCATCAGGCTGTCTGTTGCTGTGCTCAGCTTGGGTGGCTTTCATGTTCTTGGGAGTTGATGACAATTTAGCGCCACATGGATGAAACTCCTTGGAGCCTCAGAAAAGAGATCATACAAAAATCCTAACACAGCCACTGTGTTCTGCCACAAGGATAAGCCCAATTGTCAAAATTGTCTTCCCCCTTCTTTTTGACTGTCATGGGTTGTATTCCCAGAAGGCCTGGTTCTCTTGAAGTTCTCCAGGCTGAGAGCCACAGGCACTTGTCAGCAGCATTAGGTAGAAATGTAAAATGGTCTCCTATCTTGCTGACCCACTTTTTAAGGGCGATACGTCTTCCTGGATATGTCTTAATTGTCTATAACTTATTGTCTTAGGAAGTGCTGGTGGCACCGCATACCCTATCTCTGATGTTGCAACTCTAACTTGCTTAGCAACAGCTAGATAGCAACAGTTGTGGGTTCAAAACCCAGACTTGGCATGTGGTGGGGGCACAAAAGTGCAGTGAAGGAGAGCCCCTGGCATGAAGGAAACACTGGGCTGGCTGACACAGCTTCTTCCTTACTCTGCAGAGCCTCCAGGTCTAAGATGAGTTTATCACACTAACAGCCTATTTGCTAGCAAAGGCTAGAAGGGCTGGTTGACATTCCTAAATCTCTTTCTCTATGGTTCCTCAGAGGGGTCCCCAGACTGTATCACTATCACCTAAAAGGCATCAACACTCACTGGAAAGGTAAATTCACACACAAGTCTTCTGTAGAGCTGTTTGATCAGAGCCCTTTTGGGCAGAGCCAGAACACAGAGATCTTACTGACCTCCCCACACCTCCCCAATGCTGATTTGGGTTAACAGTTTTACATCTCTGAAAGGAAATCTCTAGAAGGCCCTAAGATATATTATAGAAAGAGGGAAAAATGGAACCAGAAAAATGATGAGAGAAAATGCTACACAGAAAGAAAAAGAGAAAACGCCAGAGTACATCTTACTTTTTAAATTAATTTAAAAAAATGGTCCTGCCTCATTTGATGTACCATGCTTTGCTGATGCCCATGGGAGGCGTGCTCCTTTCTGACTAAAGATGGAGGAGTGGCCAGGGAGGCGGGTAAATGGAAAGGGGGGGATGAGAGAGGAGGAGGAAGGGAAAACTGGTCCATAGGAACATAAATAAAAATTTTAGTTAATAAAAAATGTTGTGGTTCTGGGCATGCTAGGAAAGTATTTAGCCACCAAGTCACACCCCAACCTGAAAGTCTTCATGAAAGTGAAGCTACACTATTCTACTCCTTGATACCCAAGAGCAGATGATAGATAGATGCTCAACTTCTGTTTAACAAATGTTTACAGCTGCCTCTAGCTGATTTCTTGCTAAGGGCAGCACGGTTGTAAGGCAGTCCTTATGTTTATATATTGAGTGAGTGGTGCACATATGTGCTAAGGGGTAGACATCTGTCTCACTCACACAGTAGGATATGGAGGCTGGACCTATAGCATCGTAGCATGAGTTCACAGCACTGTTCTCCCTGACTTTCCAGTCCTCATGTGTGACAGCTACTAAAATCTAGGTGAGGGGAAGGAAATGGGATGCTAAGGTGGCCACTATAAGGTCCAACTCTTCAGTGCTAATAGAAGAAGGATCACTATACTCACACCTCATGGAATAAAAACAATGACTTGTGGTCTCATCACCCAGGAGGCAAACGCCAGATAACTGAAGCCAGTTTAGGTAGTAAAATTCTGTCTAAAAAACCAACTGAACAAAACAACAGTCAGGAAGGGAAGGAGGAAAAACAAGGGAAATAGAGAGATGGTAATGAAGGAGAGAGGAGGGGAGGAAGGAAATGGGAGGGGGGAGAGGGGGAGGGGGGGATGCCAGAAGACCGGTGCACCTGTGAGCGCATGCGCAGTCCCCCCTGCACGCCAGCCACTTCCTGGACTCCACACCTTCCCTGCCGCCCCCTGTCTTTCATATATGGTCACTGTGTTTATAAAGGGCCACAGGTAGGGTGAGCTCTGAAGGGCTCCATTGGGGACATCCTAGGTAGGAAGGGGTTTATTTCCTCTTACTACTGCCAGGTCACAATCTGAGGGAAGTCAGGGCAGGAACTCAGGGCAGGAACTGATTCAGAAGCCATAAAGGAATCCTGCTTACTGGCTTGATATCCAAGGCTTGCTCAGCTCAGTTTTTTCATACAGCCCAGCCCAGCTGCCCAGAGTGGCACTGCCCACAGTGGATTGGGTCCTCACACATTAATCATGGATCACAACTGCCCCCATGTCCTGCATACAGGCCAATCTTATGAAGGCATTATCTCAATTATCTCTCCCCTGATGATTCTAGCTTCTGTCAAACTGACAAAACAAACTCCATCATACCTCCTACA
Organism: Sigmodon hispidus; assembly: GCA_004025045.1. Lineage (NCBI taxonomy): Eukaryota > Metazoa > Chordata > Mammalia > Rodentia > Cricetidae > Sigmodon > Sigmodon hispidus. Next base: position 77,517 of record PVIH01009024.1, on the reverse strand, counting down.
CACACACACACACACACACACACACACACAATCTAACCAGCACAGGGGATGAAGGTCTACATGTTTTTCTTGCCATGTGCAGAATGATCTTTTAGAAGTCCTTGAATTAATACACATCCAGCCCTCTATGGCCCTGTGGGCTGCATAATGGCTACAGAATCTCATAAACAGAGGCCAGCTGCAGTAATTCTTTTTTATGCTACTTCTGGGCCTCAATGCACTAACACCCAAAATAGGATGATCTCCCACTCCACTCACCTCTTCTCAAAGCACCCTTATTCCTTCACTATAGCCAGTCTCCTCTAGCAAGTGCATTGTGGATTGTGGAATAGTTGGGTGATATTGCTCAGCAATGACTCACCTTGAGGTCCCTGTGGACAATGCCCATTCTGTGGAGATAGTACACAGCATCCAGGACCTGGCGGATGAGAGTGCTGGCATCTTTCTCTGTGTAAAATCCCTTTTCAACTATCCGATCAAAGAGTTCTCCACCGGACACACTGTGAAACAAATAAATAAGCTGTTAGAAACATGGAGGGTTGCTGAACGATGCAGGCAAAATCATTACTAAAGTTCTCAGTAGGATAAAAGAGCAAACTTTAATATTCTTAGAAGTAAATTTAAAACACAAACCCAATTCTGAGTTTAGAATTTGTTCAACCTTTACCTCAGGAGTAAACCCAGAAAAGGTCCCTATATCACGGCAGTAAGTAAAAATATGTAGAACAAAAGTAGAAAAACAAAAATAAAACCCCCAAGACTTGTGGCATAGACAGCCATTCCTAAGAATTCTTTCCAGACCTTAGCCTTTATTCTCTATTCTGCTGTGACAATATAAAGTCAAAATGGCCTCTCTGACTAAGCATCATCTAATATAAGCAGATGTCACTGGATTGATGTCTTTGTGTGTATAGATAGGGTAAAGGTGAAGTCTTATATTAATGGCAGTACTAGGAGCAATATACTGGCCTTCCAGCAGGGGGTCTGAGGTCTTGGTCCAATGTTCAGCCCTAAGATGCTAAGTACATGAGTGCCATTTAGATCTTTGGACCTTGGCCTTTCTACCTATTTAAATGGGTAAACGAATCAGGTCAACTTTTTCAACAATGAGTAGGTACACACCCTTGAAAGTTATCAGACTCTCAAACCACTAGAGATTTACAGAAAAGAAAGGGGAGTACTATGTCAGGTGTGGTGATGCATACCTGTAAACCCAAGACTTGAGGTGCAGAGGCAGGAAGGTGGCAAATATGGGGATAGCCTGGGCTACATGGTAAGCTCTTGACTCAAAAATAATAAAAAGGGAGGCATGGCATCACACAGCTCTGATGTGGAGCTAGTGATATTTCATCCTAATTTACTTTGAGTTTTATATTTCACTTGATGGGTTTAGGTTTTTAATATGTATCAAAATGTGACCTTACGGTGGCCATAGTTAAGGGCAAGTAGATACACTGGTTCTAACCCCTGCCTTTTGACATCTTTCACCCTGCCATTCTATGCTGCTACAATTTCGATGAAGAAACACAACAGCAGCCCAGAGCAGAAACAACCACCTACCTTAATGTATGTATCATTAAAGGAAGAGTGATCTATCTAAATAATTAAGGCATTGTGGAAAGAAACTCGAGGGACATACTGTTAAACAACTCTAAATTTTCAAACTACATAAAACATATATTTATTAGAAGTTTTAAAACCATAAACCAGTTTTTAAAACAACTCTCTGTTTTTCGGTTTTAAAACAATGAAAGATAACTGTTAGCAGTGCACACACAGACACAAAGGTACAATTCACTTTTTGCAAGTCATGGCAATTAATGTGCAATAATGAATCTACTGAAACCAACTCTGTAAAAAGCTAATAATAAAAATAAAAACAACTGCTGCCATAAAAGATATGTGTCTTGGAGTTTTATTCCATTACCTGCCATTGTTCTAAGCAATAATGTGCTTGGAGAATGTTTCCCTTGCAAAGCAAACTGACAGTGTAGATGGAGGGGCACTCAGGAGAAATAAAATGCAACCCAAAAAGGGAAAAGAAATGGAACAACGAAGATGACAGTATTTTCTGACGATCATGTTGTCTAAACAATCCATCCTACAGTGAGGCAAGTTCCCAAGACACCTTGTCTTTACAAGTGATACCAAGTCTCCACATTCTTTGTTTTTCTAGAAATGCAAAGAGTTTTTAGAATCCCAGGGGATTTCAATATCCGACTCTGCAGACCCAGGGTGTGCACTACTATTAGAAGACTGCAGCAGAGAGACAAGGTGAGCTTGGACACCCTGTAGACATTCACATCGTTAGTTACTTGACACTCATCCAGATTTTCCTGGGTGCCCACTACTCATCAGCATGGATCCTGGCACTTGGAGACAGCTGAGTCGAATCAAAGCAGTAAAAGACATTCCTCATCCATTAACACTGCTCTACCATCTAATGACTCCCTCTCATTGCCAGCCAGCTTCTCACCACTCTATCTCTTCTGCAGCTGCTGGAGGGCAGACAATAATCCTCCCTGCTCCCCCATCCCACCTCCTGACTGAACATTCCACAGCTCAACTGTGCCCACTCTTCTGCCTCTCTTGAACCTCATCTGCCCAGCTTCCTACTCTTGGAAGGTCTTTTTCTATAGTGGGATATTTAAGGTATTAATGGATTCTATAAAATGAAGATACGTGCATGGCCATGGCGCAGCAGTGCAGTGCAAGCATCGTCAGCAGTGGATGGTATGTGCTGGTACACAGGCCTCACTCTTTGCACATTTACGATTCTATTTCTTAAACTTCAGATTGCACCGGAGTTTTTCTTCTGCATATTGCTCAGGAAGAATCTGGTTTCCTTAGAAACCAGAGCTCTAGGGAAATGTTTTGAAACTTGACAGAAAAAAGTAACAATATTAATTTTAAAAGTAATCTTAAATTTGAAAATCACTTTCAAAAAATATCTCATGAGGCACACATTTTCAAAGTTCACTGTTAAGAAACAAACAAATCTCCCAGTTCCTGCTTTGAACCGAAGTGTTAGTATGTGGGGGCAGACCTTTGGGACATCGTGAGATTGAGGTGGTGCCTCCATGATGAAATTAGACCCTTTTAAGATCTCTGTTCCATCTACCATGGAAGACACCACAAGCAAGTAAGAAAGCTCCTGGCAGAGTTAACCTATGCTTCCACGCCCCCTTCCCAGGCTGTGAAAAAATATACTTCCCCCTCCCCCTGTATAAAACACCTACTTATTCTTGAAAACACATGTGAAGCAGATATAAGAAGTTATACTGTATCAGAATCAGCAGAGGAAAGAATTTACATAGGAAAGCTCTTTCCTTACAGAGGAAGGAGTCTAGAGGTACATAGGGTGTTCTGTGAAAAGTAAAAGGGATACACAACAGAACCCAGCCAAAGAAGCTCTTATACTAAATCCACTTGAAAGAATCCTCTAACCATTAAGTCATTCATCATATAAATAGACTTATCCATGCATAAGAATAAAGCTCTAATTACATCTCTGTGTGTATGTATGCATATGTGTGTGTACATGCTGTTACATATGTGCACATGCATGTGGAGGCTAAGGTCAATATCAGTTGTCTAGATTTCCCAACAAATCCCAGGGAGCCTTTTGTAGTCTGATGTGAGATGTCTTTCTGTATTCTGCGAATTACTCTTGGATAATAAAGGAACTGTTTTGGCCTATGGCAAAGCATCTTAAAAGCAGGCAGAAAATCCCAGCATAGATAAAGGGGAAGCAGGGTGGAGTCAGAGAGAGACATCATGAGCTGCCACCACAAGAAAGCATGATGTAATGGAACTCAGGTAAAGCCATGTGGCAAGACACAGATTCAATGAAAATGAGTTGAGTTAAGTTGAAGGAGCTAGCAAGTAATGAGCCTCAGCCATAAGTCAAATAGTTTGTAATTAATATACACATCTGAGCCATTATCTGAAACTAAGTTGGGCTATGGATCTGAACCTCGGGCCTAGGCCAGGCCAGAAACATCATACTACAAATGGCGATCCAATGTGGGGCATATAAACCCACATAAAGCCTGAGAAAGCTTTAAAAAGGTCTTACAACACAGAAATGAATAAAAAAAAAAAAAGCTTCCTAGGTGTGTCTCTCAAGTGGGCCATGGCATAGAGTGGCATTCAGGCTTGAGTTACAAAATGGCAGGTTTGCTCCCACAATCTCACAGAAACACAAGCTGCTTATGACAGATTCAGTTCCCAGCAGCCACATGGTGGCTCACAACCATCTATGGTGAGATCAGGTGCCCTCTTCTGTGCACTGCATACAAAATAAATAAATAAATATTTGAAAAAAAAAAAAACCCAACAGCTTCTAAGAAGCCATAGCAGCATTTTCTTGGATCAGCTCTGCTTGCTGGTGGTGAGCAGAGGCTCCACTCCTTTAATTGTGGCTTTCTAACTCAGCCTTAGTGACAAAAGCTGTTAGGCTCCTTTAAGAGGTCCTGCTGTGAAATACTTAAATGGAGTTCATGAGCAGCTGGACCCTAAAGTTCCCAGAGTTGAGTTAGCAAATATGGTTTCTGCTAGTACCTCTGCCAAACTGCCATAGCTGAGCCTTTCTTTAATCCTAGCCACTCCTAGGCAGATTAAAGATGTGGTCAGAAACAGAAAAAGATAAGAGATATACTGTAAAGACAGATATTAAAAAAAATTTCTGAATGGTTTATAGTGTGTTTAAAAATATACATAGGCTTGGGAGAAAAAAGAAAAAGGAAAAAAAATTGAGAAAATACTTTTAAAAAGAAACAAAGTGTATATATACACACACACGTACATATATGAGTATGTATGTGTATGTGCCATGTAAAAATGGAAAATACACAGAAAGTCTGTATACTGTATGTTATGTTGTCTTTAAATTGTTTGATGCTGAGGAAGGAGCAAGAGCTGCTAAGAGACATTTGATTATAAATGTTGCTGGATTAATCAAATCTATATATTTTGTAAATGCCTTGACTTCAAAATTGAAGTCAAAGAATATGTTACTTTTATTTCCACAGAAAATGAGAGGTTGTGGATTTATTCCAGGTTAAAGAAAATAAGGTTTGATCAAGGAAGATCTCCTGAAAAATTACTGATGGGAATGAAAGACTCAGATAATCCAACATTTCGGAGCACCTCTGCTGCAGTTTCCTCTGAGTTCTGCATCTAGAACAGCTTCAAGGCTTCTATCTGAGATGATCCAGCTTCACTGACTATTTCACTCTGGGCTTGACTTAATCTTAATTTTTTTGGGGGGGTCCCCATAGATTACCAGCACCCCCAATCAGAAGGAAGTAGTTTTAAGAACTGTGCCCACATTCCCCCAAAAGTTATTATGGATGTTTATTTTTGTTCACAGTGTTAGTTACAAGTTGTTATAGATAATGATGAGAAAAAAACTATACAAAGGAAATTAGATTTGGGTTTTTGTTTTTGTTTTTGTTTTAAAGAGGAAATGCTATGGGATTATGTTCTTGCACCTTATAAATAATTTGTCCCTCCTATTGGTTTAATAAAATGCTGTTTGGCCAAAAGGCAGACAGGAAGTATGGGTAGAGCTACCAAACTAAGAAAACTCTGGGAAGAGGAAGAGCAGAGATGCCAAGCAGACTCAGAGAAAAGAAGATAAATGCTGCTCTCAGAAAAGGTACTAAGCCACTTGGCTAATCATGGGTTAGCTTAAGAGTAAGAGCTGGCAAGTAATATGTCTGAGCTATAGGCCAAACAGCATATAATTAATATAAGACTCTGTGTGATTATTTGGGACTGCTGGTGCAGATCTCGGGGCTAGGCTGGGCCAGAAACTCTTACTATAGTAGTCAGTTTCCATCATTACCATTTCAGGTACATACTGCCTCACCTGTAAGCTTTTCCTATGTGAGTGCTGAGGAACAAACCCAGGCCTTCATGCTTATGTGACAAATACTTTTCAACTGAGCTTTATTCCCATAAACATGTGTCAACTTTAAATATGCAAATGTGAAATACTTTGATGTCACAATCTCAGTAAAAATCCAGTTTATTTGTAAAACTTTTAAGCCATGTAATTCCCAATGAATGGAAAAAGAATTGCCAAGAGACATGATATCATTTCAAAACTGCTGTACTGAGAAAACATTAAGCTGGGATTGCTCTGTTGTAGACGACTAAACAGTGTAACTTCTTTAGGGCACCAAGAATAGTGCAAACCCTATTGTTTACATGTACTTGAATTTATCCATCTGATTCTCTCTCTCTCTCTCTCTCTCTCTCTCTCTCTCTCTCTCTCTCTCTCTCGTGTGTGTGTGTGTGTGTGTGTGTGTGTGTGTGTGTGTGTGTGTGTGTGTGCATGTGCACTTATGTGGGGATGTGTAGAGTCCAGAGGTCAATGTTGGTCAATGGTCTCTCTCAACCATTTCTTACTTTACTTTCTGAGATAGGGTTTCTTACTGAACCTGGTGCTTACTAATTTGGTTAGAATTGTTGGCCAGTGAGACCCTGGGATCTAACAATCTCACTCACACAATTTTGGGTGTTGGAGGTCCAGTATGTTTCTTAAAACTTACATAACAAACACATACCTGTTGCACTGTCTCCTTAGCTGCTACTTGATTTTAAAAGACAGAGTTCTGTTATCTTAAAATTTGGTGCTCATTGCTATGTAAAATTATATATAATACTGTTAGACTATTTATATTATTATATAATTTATTATATAAATAGCATACTAATTATACTATTTATATTAACTGTAAAATGTTAGCCAAAGGCTAATACTTTTGACTACTTGGTCCTTAGCTGGTGGTGTTACTTTGGAGCCTCACTGGAGGAAGCATTTCACTGAGGGGTGAGGGATGAGGGCTTTAATATTCCTGTGTAGTCTTTCCTCCCTGACTGTGGATGCAATATGGAAACCACTTCCTGTTCCTGCTGCCATGCCTCATCTACTATGATGGGTAATCTCTTCTCTGATGTTTTTTGACAGGTATTTGATATTGGTAAAGAGAAAAGCAACTAATAGACCTTCTAACAACAACACCCACACCACCACCAAAAGAAGTGCCTGTAGTGATGGCTGGGAGATGAGTTCCTCTAACCTATCAGAGACCACTACTTAGGTAAGATTCAGTACCAGGAAGAAGACAAAAGAGTGCCATGCTCCTGTCCCAGGAAGGCACAAGAATCTATCATAAGGTGCATAAGGCTGTCCTATAATGGGGCAGGGACAGTACAGAGAAAAGACACATCAGAACAGTGCAAGAGCAATGTGGTCCATGTACCCTTCCATCCAGCTAGACCGGCTTTTGAGAACCAAGTGCTCTCTTTATTTAGTCTGTGGGAAGGACTTCCTGGACTATACAGGTTGTGAATAAGAAACTCTACCAACAAAGCCCCTTTCAGCAGAGATCCAGAGGGCACATGAGGGTGGGGGTTTGGACCACAAAGAGGGCAAATTTCCCTTCTCCACCTTTTCATCAATCAAGTCTCATCTTGGCAGTGCCTGGGGTTTCCCTCTGTTGGTCAGGGTAGCCCACTCTCCCAGCCAAATGCCTCACATTCCTATTTCTTCACTGAACTCAGGTCCCCACACACTTTGCTCATGGGGGACACCCTCGACCATTACAGTGAGAGCAAGGCTTTACTTCACCCCATTCCTGCTGTCAGGACTCCTCCTTCATTAAATCCTACTTCAATAAGTTTCAAGAACAATTTATTCTTAGAATTCCATTTCACAGTATCTGCCAGGCTTCAATCTGTTCTGAGATTTCCAAAACACAAACAAATGCCTTTCTGTCTAATAGACCAGATAAATTTAACCCCCTATGTATCATTATATGTTGATTCTGGCTATTTTGTCTTCTTTATATCTGGTACAATGGGGCTGAACTGTATTTTTCACCCTAAGATTTAAACCATAATTCTCCACCATACTTTAGTGGTTCCAATTAGAGGCAGGTCTTTTGAGAAAGTTAATTAAGGCAAAATAATTCATCCTAGCTCCTAGCTACCTTATAAAAAGAGAACAATTGGAATTAGCAGTGGAGGGGGTGCTTACCTATGTAAGGCTTAGATTTGATCTCCAGCACTCAAGAAAAGAAAAGCACAAGAGACATGGTGCACACAGGAAAAAAATAACAATAAATGGGGCATCATAAAACTAAAAAGCTTCTGTAAGGCAAAGGACACCATCCTTTAGACAAAGCTCTGGGCTACAAAATGGAAAAAGATTTTTACCAACTCCACATTCAATAGAAGGCTAATATCTAAAATATATAAAGAACTCAAATGACTGGACATCAAGGAATAAATAATCCAATTAAGATACAGTACAGATATAAGAAGCATATTCTTGAGGAAACACTTTTATTAGTTCTTTGAGAATTTCATACAATGTGTTTTGATTTTACTCACTTCCCCATCCTATTCTGATTGCTGCTGGAGATGGATTGTACAAGCAAGAGTCAAAACAGGAAGAAGGGCGGGGAGTAAGTGGAGGGATCAGCATTTGACTGGGGACGTATGGGTTCAAGGCCACTGGAAAGGGGAAGGGCATGTTCTGGAGAAAGTGAGGTCCACAAATGAAGTTAGTATAAATGTGCTGGAGGAGACCCTAGAATGAACGACTGAGTTGTGACCTGAAGAACGAGTAGATGGTGACACCACTCTTTGAACTGGGAGCTGCAATGGTTGAGTTTCTTTGTTAACTTAGGACTGAGTTATTAAGTGCCCAGGTTTCTGGTTGAACATAATTTCTAAGTATGTTTGTGAGGACATTTCTGGAAGAGACTGCTGTTGAAATTTGTGGACTCAGTGAAGTAAACAGCCCTTCCCAACATGGGTAAGCATCACATGATCTGTTGAGAATGTGAACAGAGAAGACATGGATGAAAAAAGAATTTAACTCCTTATGCTTGATGTCTAGAACTGAAATGGCCTTCTCTATCTTTAGACATGCATCTATACACCACTAGCTCCCCTGCCTTGCATGCCTTTGCATGTAGACTGAATTATGTTACTGATTTTCCTGGCTCTCTAATTTATAGACAGCAGATTATGGGACATCTCAATCTCCTTAGTCTTATGAATCTATGCTAACCAGTCACTATCTACTTTTTTTTTTTTTTTTTTTTTTTTTACA
>PVIH01009024.1:0-68284 GCA_004025045.1 Sigmodon hispidus | reverse complement strand
AGTGATTTTCTAATTTCACTTAACTTTAGTTAAAGTTGAGAGGCACATAGGGAATGGCACAGATTGAGCCCTGGGTTAGATATGTAGAACGAAGATGCCTACTAGATACAGAAATCAAGAGTGCAGCTTTTGTTATGGTCTAAACTTCAGAGGGTCAAGCCAAGGATGGAGCTGACAACTAGTGAGGCACCAGCATGTCAAAGATCTTTACAGTCAAGTGACAGGTGTGGTCTTCTTCCAAGAGAGGGCAGCTACCTTAGAGAAAGGGAGGCTACCATGACAGTTCTGCGTTGGATAAGGAAGAGCTTGCTAAGGACTACACAGAAAGGTAGGAAACAGGAGAAAAATAATCTTATGGAAATTAAGAAGGGCAGCTGGCCAACCCTGACCACTGCTCCTGGAGCACAGGTATAAGGGGCAGGGCAGAGAGCAAAGCAAAGGTGAGGCTCAGAGCAGCATCCCATATATACATATATATATATGTATATATGTATACATTAATATATATAAATTATGTTCAACCAGAAACCTGGGCACTTAATAACTCAGTCCTAAGTTAACAAAGAAACTCAACCATTGCAGCTCCCAGTTCAAAGAGTGGTGTCACCATCTACTCGTTCTTCAGGTCACAACTCAGTCGTTCATTCTAGGGTCTCCTTCCAGCACATTTATACTAACTTCATTTGTGGACCTCACTTTCTCCAGAACATGCCCTTCCCCTTTCCAGTGGCCTTGAACCCATACGTCCCCAGTCAAATGCTGACCCCTCCACTTACTCCCCGCCCTTCTTCCTGTTTTGACTCTAGCTTGTACAATCCATCTCCAGCAGCAATCAGAATAGGATGGGGAAGTGAGTGAAATCAAAACACATTGTATGAAATTCTCAAAGAACTAATAAAAGTGTTTCCTCAAGAATATGCTTCTTATATCTGTATATATATATATACAGATATAAGATATATATATATATATATATATATATATATATATATACACGGCGCCTTCTGCACCTTGGCATCGGATGAATGCTGAGTATGCAAGGATAGGCATGCAGCACTGAATTATCTGAGACTCATTTTCTCTTCTATAAGAGAAATGATTCTACGTGGATTTCTTCCTTTCTCTCTCTCTCTCTCTCTCTCTCTCTCTCTCTCTCTCTCTGTCTTTCTTTCTAAAGTAGAGCATGGGAGAAGATGCTGTGGCATCTTCTGACAAGGCACTCTTGTAGAGGGAGTTAAAAAGAACAAAGGGCTGCCACTTGAGCAGGAAACAGACATTTTTTTTTCCCTTTTATTTATTTATTTATTTTTTAATGACAGGGAAGGCCCCACTTTTCCTGTTCTCATAGATGGGCTGGGTTTTTTGTTTGTTTGTTTGTTTGTTTTTTAAATATCCAAACATTAGGATGGACAGTTGTGCCAGTTTCTACCCTTGCATGTGATCTCACCATTGAGTTCTTTGATTCTGCAGTGGTAGGTCCCTTTCCACACGTAAAAGAGTTCGTAGGTGAGGCTGAGAAGAGCATCACCCCAGGATGGCATGTTGACTGAGATGCTGTAGGTTAATGATGTTCTTATTATCCCCAGATGACAAGTGACCTAGATGAACTCATTTAGCATGAGCCCTGTGACAACAGATGGTCTTGAATGTCTTAAATATGAGGCTGGAAAAATTCCGTAATTAGATCCTTGACAATCACATATCAGCCTTTCTGAAATTAGTTCCAATTAGAAAGATTTTCTTTGGCAGAATATTAACTATTTTCCTCATCAGCAATGACCAAATGCCCGGAACAAAATTATTTAAGGGAGGAAGGATTTATTTTGGCTCTCAGTTTGAAAGGGTATAGTCCATAATGGAGAGGAAGGTATGGTAGCAGATGGCTCCATGGTGACAGTTGTGGGTGTGTAGCAGCTTGCTCACACCTTGGAAGACCAGAAAGCAGAAATGGAAATGTTTGAGTCTCAGCAACTCTTTTTTTTTTTTAATTTCATGTAACCTCTGCCTTCAGTCTAATGGGTCCACCTATGTTCAGAGAGGGTCTTTCCCCCAAAGTTAATTCCTGAAAACATCCTCACAGATACATCCAGAAGCATGCCTTATCATCTCCTAAGTGACTCTTAATCACCATTATTCTTTTATCATACTTTCTGTAGAATGATAGAAAATTTGCATTCCTTCAGCAGCTAAAAATTGAATGAGAATCAGCTCTGGAATAGGTCTTGGGACAGGACCTGGTTACAGAGTCTGTAAAAAATGACAGCTCCCATGTGGGAGACTGCCAGCTGGCTGGGAGTGCATCATGGACTATCTTGGGTAAGTGTGTTCCAAACTGATAGAGAACAATTATGCAAGTCACATATGCTTAGGGACTCAGAATCTGAAGAAAACTGATAACCCTGGTCTTATGTTAAATCTAAAGAAGGTATTTCAATCCCATTACTCATTGTTTTAATTAGACTATATATGTTGTATCTGTTCTGGTGTTTCTTAGCTAACGTGAATCTCTATGGAACATCTTCCAGTGCATGTGAGGGCAGGCATATACATTTACAGAAGCAAAGAAAGATGTAACATGTCTTTGAAAAGAACAAAGATGACCCCAAGGTTATCTGTCCAGTGTTCAGCCAAGTTCTGGGGCAAAGATCTCAGTATCTGTTGAACCTCTGCATGTTAAAAGAATCATTTACTTATTTGTTTATTCATTGTGTATGTGTGTACATCCATGTCATGGCACCAGATGGGAGTCAGAGGATGATTTGGGAGAATTTAACCTCTCCTTCGGCCATCTGAGTTCCAGGGACTGAACTCAGGCTCAGTGGCGAGTCCTTTCCCTGCTGAGCTGTCGCAAAGGCCAATCCTCTGCATAGCTTTAGCCTCCTGTCTTCGTTTATCATTTAAGAGTCCAGCTTGGCTGTCTCACCTACAGAGGAGTCTTCTCTATGGAGTCTTTTCTGCTGGCCAGACATTAGGTCCTCTGCTTCATTTGTTCTCAGCATTTTGTATTTCTGCACAGCACTTGTTGGCTGTAATCAATTACCAGCAAGTTCATGTGTGTAACATTTGTCCTGTCCCTTATGGGGAGTGTCACAAGTGCGGGGTCACGTTTGCCTCACATGCTACTGTTTTATCCGTGGGCCTAGCTTGGTTTTATGGTACACACACACACACACACACACACACACACACACACACACACACACAAAACCAACCAGACGAACAAACAAAAAATTGAATATTTGCTACTCAGTGGCCAATAAATTTAATGGTCTGGAATCTGGAATTCAATCAGTGATTCAGTGATTTCCAGGTTCAGTGAGAGCTGTGTCTCAAAAATGAGGTAGAGGTTAAAAAAGGAAGGTCCCTGATGTTGGCATCACACACCTGACTGCCCCCACCACCACACACGCACAATGATATATGTTATACATTATGTAGACAAGTATGAGTTGGGTCTAAATGAGCATGACATTCTTACATAGCTATGTAAACCTCAACCCACATGCCAGAGAGTTCATAACAAACATTCTGTAACCTATGACATACTGATTGCTGCGTCATGTCATTCCATTTAGAATTTCCACCTCATTCATTCATTTGTTCATTCATTAACTTTCAATTTTCTCACCTGAGTTTGAGCTAGTCTGAGTATTATATCTTTTTATTCCTTGTCTAAAATATGGTCTATAACATTTTGAAGTGTTCTAGAGTCCTGAATCTACCTCCACTAAATAGCTGTTCTATGTGGCTTTGTAAAGGAACCCTGGGAACAATTTAGTGTCTTACTGTAAATAGGAGGTCACGGCTAAAAGCATCTGAATGACAGAAGCCTTTAGCACATGTGCACAGCCATTACTTTAAAAACACTACACCAAATACATTTAGATGATGTGCTAATGGGCAGATTAGTGGTCTAGAGCCCTGTGTGGGGAGATGGTGACCCACCTGACCCAGGGTGTAGATGACTGGCTGGCAATGTCATGATCCAATCCAGACAGGGTGGGGCAATGGAATAAAAGCAGTTATGAGATGTCAGTTTATGTTGAGTGGTTTGACAGAGAACTGCTTGAAAGCTTTTCCTTGTAACTGTACAGATAGCATTATGCACAGAAATGTCATTGTGAGCAGATGTGCTCTTTTAGGATTAAGACAGTGAAATGCAGCAGGTGCAGGTGAGCAGCCTCAGCACCAGGTTCTTTCTCCCTTAGCTCAAATAGTTGCCATCTTACCAAGGAATAAAAGGGCTGCTCCTGGGTGTAGGGTAGGCAGCTTGTAAAACACATTGCCTGCATGTTCTAGAACCCATAATAGACAAAAGTCATTCTTCCTGGTGGATTTTCTGTCCCTTGCTTCTCACCACCTACATGCTCACCCTTCATATTCATTTCAAAAGGAATAAGGTAGAGCATGACATTGATTGAGAGCCCTATACTTTCACAAATGTTTCAAATTATGAATAAGAGCACAATGTGTTTGTATCACACATTAGCCTTAATGCTGCAAAAATGACAGCTATCTTCTTAAGTGCTCCCAAGATTCACTAATAATGGTCTCCTAAACTGTGACCCTAAATAAACCATCCCATCTTTTAGTTAATTCACTCAGGTACTTTATCACCATGACAAACGCCTGACCGGAATACGAAGCTACTCTGCAAAGCAGCTTGCAGTTCCTCACAAAGTTAAAACACAGACGACAGCAAAGCAATTTCATTTCTAAGCATATACCTGGGAGAACTGAAAACAGGTAGGCTCAAACAGCCCCTTTATTAATAAATAATAATCACAACATACAAAAAATAAATCCCACATCACACATTCATGTAAAGACTCCTATATCCACATTCATAGCAGAGCTATTTTTGTACCCCCCAAAAGTAGAAATAAACACAATATATGTCTAACATTATATGAATGGACAACCAAAGTGTGACACATACACACAATAGATGCATAGACTATTTGCTTACAGAAAGAATAGAATACTGACATGTATGACTATATTACAAGCATACTGAGAACATAATGCTAAGAGAATAAAGTAGACACAAAGGCCCATACACTGTAGGGTGTATTTATATGACTGACCAAAGCAAGTGAAGCCCCAGGAGAGACAGTAGACTAGTGTTTGACCTAGAAATCAAAAGTGAGTGAATGTGGATAGACAGTCTAAGCTGAGGGATATAGATGTTCTGGAATTAGTAGTACTAGCTGAAAAGTTTTATGAACATCCCCCAAATCATATGTACATCCTAAAAGAGTGTGTTTTATGGCATATGAATATGAACATACCATAACACTTCCTGAAAAGGTGTTCTCTTTTTCCTAATCTACATTTTCATTCATAGAATGGCAAATATGTCATTCAAGGGATATTCCTAAATACGCCTTAGCGATGGTCCAGTTTCAGGTTTCCTGTGTCTGTTTTTTAACACATCTTCCCTGATCTCTTCTTCCTGCTTAGTGACCCACACACATGTGCCGTGTCTTGTTGGAGAATTCTTTCTCTTGTGCCTGCCCCCTATACTTATTGAGCACAGCCTCCCCATCTAGAGCAGGGTTTCCTTATTGGAAAATAAAGTCGATTTATATAGTACAGAACCCTTTGTCAGGCACTGTGCCCTTCCATGACCTCTGGGAATGGGCCCCTAACAGAGGGAGTTGGGGCTACTTTTCTTTGGGTTCTTAGTTATAGACATCTCCCAAGGTCTTCAGAGACCTCAAATAGCTGTCAAAGGGAAGCCCACTCACTCATGTTATGATTATCAATAGATCCTCTCCGTTATAAGAACTTAACTGCACTGAAATCTCATGCAAATGTTTTGCTTCAAACTGCATTTCTTTTAAAGTGTATGCTACTTTTGTGATGGAAAGCTTCTAAAAGTGGATCAGTGTGATGGTTAGGCAACAGTAAATTTACTAAAGATCACCAAATGCCACATTTAAATTGAATGAATTTTATGGTATATAAATTTTATTCCTTGTTCACGTTAGGCTGGGGAGATGGTTCAGTTAGTGTAGTATAAAAAGCCAGGCATGGTGAATGCTTTGTGATCCTAGCATTGACAAAATGGGGGTGGAGATAGAAAGCCCCCCTCCCTAGCGCTTACTGGCCAGCTAGCCAAGCCCTTCTGGCACAATCTCAGACCAATGAGAAACTGTCTCAGACATACATAAGGGAAAGACTGGATATTCAAGGTTGTCTTCTGGGCTCCATACATTCATTCATACATATGCACACAGAGACACATACATGCAAAGAAAAATAAATAAAGCAGAGGGCTGGAAAGAGGAGAGGTAGGTGGTGGAAGAAAGTTGGTCTGTCAGTTGGGGATGGTGGAAGGTAGTCAGGGCAGGGGTGCTGGTGCGTGTTGTGTGGTTCATCCCAAAGTGACATTCTAGGCATTGTGAGAATTGGTGTGTGACCCTTCTTAGCTGTGTCCTTGTGAATTTACTTATAGTAGAAAAGCTCCTTTGCACAAGACCACACTTTGCTTCCTGGAGACAACCCACACCCACAGAATGATGGTGTGCACACTCCTCCTTCCTTGCTCCACGCAGGAGAAACCTGTCAAGGGTCACCTCAGCTCTAGAGATTCCGGAGGAGGCGGTGGCTGCTGGGACAGCTTATAGCCCACCCACTGCCCCACCTCCTTCCTGCACTGCATGCTGAGTCTGGAAGTTCTGAAAACTCACCTGTACCCAGAGCTCTGACTCAGAGGCTGTTTCTGTGGCAACAGACCTAAGGCAGAAGCTCATTATGCTTTCTTCCTCAGCATGTAAGTAGAAAACATTCTTCATAATCAGAAACAAGAAAACCAGAAAGTTCCTTCAATAGAAATGCCACAAACTCTGAAGAAAGAAAGTGAATTTGGTATTTCATAGATTATAGCCAAATTCAAGTGTGTTGTTCAAAAGTAGAAAGAGAATTAAATGGGGCCAAGAGGAAGACCTTCTCTACCCCTGAACCTACAAGTTGGACTATAGTCTCAGCATTTAAGTGACTGCCAAAATCTATTATAAGAACAGCGAGAGATATTTACCTACAGAGGGTGACAACGACCTGGTTTTAATCCCTAGGTTTTGTGGAAAAAAAAAAAAAAGCCAGGTATGGTTATAGATACTTGAAATTCCAGAACTGGGAGAGGTGGAGACAAGAGGGGGAGACCCTGGGGCTTGCTGGTCAGTTGGCCTCACCATCAGTGAGCCCCGGGTCCTAGTGACAGACTTTCTCAAAACGTAATGTGGGCAATTCCTGAGGAACAAAACTCAAGCTTCACCTGTGGCTTCCACAGGCATATGCACACATATGGATTCTCTCTCTCTCTCTCTCTCTCTCTCTCTCTCTCTCTCTCTCTCTCTCTCTCTCTCACACACACACACACACACACACACACACACACACTTATGCATGTTTGAATGGTTTTTTGAACTGCAGGTTCAAAACGTACACTCAGCCTGCTGTCTGTCACAGTTCTAAGAGCAATGATTTCTGCTAAGCTGAAGAAAGAAATAGAAGGCTGTGTGAGGGCTCTGAGAATCCAAAAGGCTGAGAAATGCCAGCAGTCTGCACCTACACTTGAATTTAGAGTGCATTCATTTCCTACACTTAATACAATTGCACCCTCTACCAGACAGCCTGCAGGCTGGGGATAATGAGATTTCAGTGAGCCTAGTACTTAAAGTCATTGATAGAAGAACATTTAAAAACACAGGCTGCTTGTCCACTCTGTCACATCCAAAAGGGGTTCTGGAAGATTTGCTACCTCTACTATGTCCAGGAGCTACTAATTGCCTAGAATTGCCTTGATCTGGGGAAAAAAATCAAATTTTATTAGAAATCTATAGTATCTCACAATTACTAACTCCCAGCAGCCCATTAAGTAAATGCTGGCATCTTGACTGGAGAGTGGAAATTGCTGATTTTGTTACAATAGACCTCAGTCAGTGCCTAGTACTATGGAGTACGCAGTCTTATGTAAAAATAAATCAGTGTCTTGAAAGAGGCTCTACCTTCTAGCTTCTAGGTATCTAGCATTTGTTTGGGAACCATGGCTTGCCTCTTTGTTCCTTGTGGAGTCTCCCAGCATCTCATGTTCCAAACTAACCTGGCTTGAGCATTCCAGTCTATCTGTCCTGTGGATCTGACTCCTAGCATGTGGTCTTGTCTTCCACCCTCAACACAAAACCTCCACAAAGCAAATAATTTTAGTCAGCTGTGGTGGTTTGAGTGTAATTGGCCCTCATAATCTCATAGGGAGCAGCACTAGTTGGAGGTGTGGCTTTGTTGGAGTGGGTTTGGTCTTTGGAGGAAGTGTGCCACTGTGAAGGTGGGCTTTGCTGTTTCCTATGCTCAGGATACCCCAGTGGCTCAGTTGAATTCCTGTTGCCTGCAAGATGTGTAGCACTCTCAGCTCCAGCATCATGTCTGTCTGCACACTGCCCTGCATCCATCATGATGATAATAAACTCTGAAACTGTAAGCCATCACTCCACATGTTTTCCTTTATAAGAGTTGCTGTGGTCAGGTGTCTCTTCCTAACAATAGAAACCCTAACTAAGACATCAGCCATCTGCAAAGGGTTTCCTATCCTTGAATTCAATGCAGTATAACACTATTTACTTACCATTTATGATATTGAGTATTACAACTCATCTAGAAGACTTATAGTGCACAGGAGATGTGCAGAGGGGAATATGCAAATAACCACTTATTTTTATGTTGTGTGTGTATTTGCACATGTATGTGTGTGAGCATGTGTGAAGAGGCCAGAGACAGTGTTGTCTGTCATTCCTCGGGTGCCATTCATTTTGTGTTTGTGAGACAAGATCCACTGGCTTGGAAAGCATCCATTAGGGTAAGCTGTCTGGCCAGAAAGCCCCAGGGATCCTCCTTTCCTCCTCTCCTAACTGCTGGGATTACAAGTGTCAGGTACCATGAATGTTTTTGTGTTTTAGTATGGGTTCTGGGGATGAACTCAGGTCTTTTGTTTGCCCTTAATAACGCCTGTAAATAACAGAGGAGCAGCCAGAGACTTTGATATCAGTGGGGGTTTTGGAACCCATTTCCCATGATACTTGGGGGTACCTGTACTTACAACTCAGGGTCCTGTCCTCTTTAGACTTTGCATCATGGCAAAACCTCTTTGCATGTCTTCCAACCACTCTGAACCAGGGGCTATTAGAAAGACTTCTCAAATAGACTGTGTGGGGCGAGGCCTTTAAGGTGCTGATTACAGGCAGGTAGAAGGGAAGAAGGGAAATTACACCCCAAATGACAGGGTAACTTAGTTCTTCCCACCTTGGTTATTATGTTTTTAAGTCTGGAAACTTATTAGTCATGAGTAGTTACTTCTTTCAATGAATACTGTCACAAATAAGTCACTTTTCAAAAATACTTATACAAATATGAATTTCACTTGGTTCTCGTGGGTGACTGTTACTGGCCTTGTGGAAGGGATATGGTAACCTGGGTCCCAGGAAGGATGAACTGACTGGTTAGTAAGATGCAGTTAAAGTGAATAGAGTGTGATATTTCCTTAGTTAGAGGCTTTTACAATTGTCTGATCACAAATAACAAATGCCTGCCACACAAAACACAGACATCAACACAAATACAGCTTTCAGCTATGACCCAACACTGCCCCAGGGGACCCTCAAAAACACTTTGCCTTTCTCAATCATTCTTATTTATTTATTGCACTTGTGTGTCTTGTGTGTGGTGTAAAATGAATATATATGAACCAGCATACCCACATATGGGGTGTGTGTGCACATGCATTTGTGTGCACCTGAGGCTGACATCAGGAGTTCAATAAACTTCATGTCTGCATCTTATATGTTACAGATATTGGAGAGTCTTCTTTACTTATTTGCACTTATATTGCAGTTTGCATCCCCTTTGCATATACAAGCTGAGGAGTCTAGGACCTGGTAGCATGTCACCAGCAATGGTGATCACCTTCCACTAGATAATCACTGAAAATATCAAATGTCATAACAGAAATATGAAGAGTTAGAGCAACTGTGGGAGTGTGAATGTGATGGGCAGAAGAGGCTAGGCCAGGAAAGGCATCAGGAGTGATTCCAAGAATGGGAACCAGGGTTTAGCAACTGAGATTATCAGGTTCCAGGTTGAGGGCAAGAAGGAGGGAGATGATTGGGGTAAAGGGTAAAAGTCTGGAGGTAGTGGCAGTGAAGCCCTTGTGGTCAGGAAGGGATCTATGCCAAAGTACTTCACTGACCACAATGGTTTCTGCTTCTGTTTTTGATGACCATTCTGACATTAAAAAAAAACAAAACAGAAGACACACACACACACACACACACACACACACACACAATCCAAACAAACAAAAGAACAGATCGGGGGAGGATAATATATCATGGAGGCTATCAGGAGCTTGCCTGCCACCCCAGACCAACAGAAGGATGAGTCAAGACTAGCAGAAAGCAGGAACAATGGGAGGGAAAGGGCTAGAGGAAGCCGAGCCCTCAGAACTGCATAGTATGTGAAATGCAAGGCAGGGAGCAGAATGGCATAAGAACATCTAATAGCTGGATGTGTGTGCATGTCCAGCCTCCCACTTCTATGACACAGGTTCTGCAGACACAAGCCTGTAGTGCACCTGAAGAAACTGGTCACAAAAGCTGTGTTGCTCTCTTTGGTCATAAACTAAAATGAGCTGAAATAAAAGCAACCTGAGCCTTTGCAGAGGTATTTTCTCTGGGAGCAGAAAATGATTCAATATATATAAAGATCACAAAGCAGAAAGCAAAGAGCATGGTCAAAAGAAAGAAGAGATGGGCACGGGATTGAGTTCCATGACAATGCACTAAACACAAATACCAGGCTGTTCCGGCATGGGCAGCAAAGACATGGATGAAGGTATTGTTCTCTAAGAGAAGTAAGACAGGGATGTTTGGAGAAGGAGCCTGGTATTGGATCACGTGGATATAGCCAAGTCAACTGGCACTTACACACAAGCAGATGAAGTTGGTTTTCTTATTAATTCACATGTGTTCTTTTCTGGGTTTTAAATTTAAATATTTTTTAAAAATCAAATCCTTTCTTAGGAAGTACTAGTAAAACTTAACAATGACACAAGGACCTTTCTGCTTCCCATTGTGTGTTGTTTGAAAATCAGTGAACTGCCAGAGTCTTTTTTGCTAGATAACATAAGGATAGTGTTTGTGTCTTCGATGGTTAGAAACCCAGCATCTCCTACATTTGTAGAATGTGCTCTCCTGGTTCCTCTCCTTGGGGACATGGTGGGGGTGGGCTTAGCAGTAGTAGACCAGTGAAGAACAAGACTGGGCTATCACAATGGGATTCGGGGAGCAGAGGAAGGTGAGAAAGATGCATGTTCCCCTCATGGAGACAAACTCCCAGCCTGTTTGGCAGAGCCGAGGGCCCAGGGGAGCCCTTGCATCAGGCACAGTGATGGAATTGGTAGACGGAAATGGTCATGTTTTAGGATTGGCTGCATGTCTGGTTGGTCTTCCCATAAGCTCCTTGCCAATGCACCACATCTCAGTGAGTGACTCCAGCACGGCCTACACAGAGTTACTGGGCTGTGAAATTCCTCACGGTTCCCACAGCGGAATTTCAATCAAAATCGGCTTATCTTTTTTTTTTTTTTTCCATCACAGTCTGAGCATGTTGCCAGCATCTCTCAATCCTATAGCAGTGGAAGACTCAAGAGTAAGGGGAGACATTGAAGGGTCCAACTTTTTAATTTATTTCTTAAAGAAAAAAATGTCGATTGTGCTGATGCATAATTGTGGGGATTAGAGCCTGCTAGGCAAACAGGCTCACATGCTAGCCTGCTATCTACTGGGGTCACAGAAAGGCATTCGAGTTTAGTGACCAGGACCAAATAGTACAGAAGAAGCTGATGTCATCAGAGGCTAACAGTGACCAGTCCCTACTAGGCAGACGGGTCTCAGCCACCACTGCCACTGAAAGAAATGGTAGGCTGCCAGGAAGAGGAAATTGTCCCCTGAATCTGGGTAAAATATTTTCCTTATTTAGGAGCTAGGTGTGAGAAGTAAGTACCTACACATTTATCACAGGACCTTCAGGGGCCAAATAATAGGACATGAAAAAATGGACACAGAGCAAGCCCTAGTCATTACTTAGCACTATTAATATAATGCATTATTATTGTGTACGTGTATATTTGGTATTGCATGTGTGTGGATGCATGCATTTTCCTGTGGATGCAGAACATGTATATGAAGGTGAGTTGCATGTACGCATATGTGTCTATGTAGGCCATATGTTGACATCCAGTAGCATCCTCTATCAGTCTCCACCTTACTTTTGAGACACAGGACATGGAGATCATTGATCCAAGTATGGTGTTTGGCCAGAGAGTTCCAGGATCTACCTGTCTCCATCTCCCCAGTGCCAGGATTACAGATGTGCTCTATCTTGCCCTGCTTTTCACATTGGATGCTAAGGATTAGAACCCAGTTCCTCGTGATTATATGGCAAAAACTTCACTAATTCTCCTGTCAGACACCTGTATCTTATGAGACAGAGTTTTGCTATATTAGCTCAGGCTAGCTTCAAACTTGAAGTTCTCTTGCCTCTGCATTCCAAATTGTGGGATTACAGGTGTCTTCACAGCCAATAATATCAGATTATTGTAAGGCTCCATGAGGTTGACAAATGCTTAGACCATATTCTCCATTTACAGTTGGGATCAAGTGAAGCTTTACTATGTTTATCTTTACTATGTTAACTGCATGTGTGTTTGGTGGTAGGCAATATACTAAGGAGGAGATAGCCCATAGTCACTAAAAATGGACTACTTCTTACACCAGGTATGTACCAAGAGTCAGACGACACCAAAATACAAAGCACATCTAATATTCATTAAAAAATAATTTTAAAAAGGAGAAGACGCCAATATGGTGAGTGAGCAAACCAAATAATATACACCCAGGCACGCAATTCTTCATCTGGTGGAGGTAGGTCATCAGTGAGGATCTAAAATGATTCCAGTAGCCAAGAGAAAACAATCACTCAGGGGAAGCTCGGGCATAGGTTTAACTAGTTGCTAAGAGTCTTATGGCTGCTTAAGGTGAGATCTTTTCACCTTCATCCTCATTAAATAACTTAGCAGACGAGCATGCATAAATTATTGTGCAATTGATGTGTATAGTATAAAAATGTCTTTAGCCAACCACAGGAGCCAATTAGGTCATAAAAATATCAATGTGAGTGGCCATTAAGGCAAACAATTTGGCTTGGGGGTAAATAGCATGAGACAAATGCAATATTCAAAGCAAAGAGCTATGGGTTTGAATTTTAATTTTGATGTTTCTAGAACATTCCCTGGCATTTCTAATTCCTGTTGGGCTGTAGACATGGTGGTTAATTGGGATGCCATGGAGGATTGATTGTGTAGGTCTGTGATCCGATGACTGGAAGGTGTGGCAGAAATCTAACCAGTGAAGCATTCCTGCCATGGCAGCTTTATGCCACACCGCTTCTCTCTCCCGCCTGGACACCAATGTGAGAAACTGAGGCACCATCTATGACTCCACCCAACATAACATGAGTTTCAGATTCTGCCAACTTTTGTTGATACATATATATTGCTTCCATTTTCCTGTTCATTCCTACTAACAATGGCTCCATACTCTCAGCTGTTGAAATAACTCTTAAATTGTGCTCTTCAAAGACTGAACTTCCTCAGAATCAGCCTCTACATTGTCACAGAGTAAAGGCGCAAGTTAACCTTCCTCAGGAAACAACTGGCACCACAAGAATAGAAAGAAAAGCTGCCCCTTGGCTCTAGACTGGAGAGGCACAAGGTCCAACATGAAGAGCCAGAATAAGGGAACACCATCATAAAGGCCCTGGAAGTAATGACTGTATACCAGGAAATTCACTCGACATTTTATGTGCATTATCTTCTGAACCCCCATTTCTCCCCAGAGTCTAAGTATGTACTGTTATCATCACCCCAACAGGGGAGGAAACTGACTTGTCAGATCTGAGTGACGGGGCAAAGGTCTAAATGAGGTGCACTTTGGCTCCATGACCTGTGAATCATAAGATTAAGAGGACATGCTTGTTTCTGTCACTCCACCCCACCCCCTTTCCTGTTTTACAATTAAAATTCCAAACTCACTGCAACACAGTTGACATACATGGTGACGATTTACCCATGGTTGGACTCGGTCCTCCACCGGAACCCTTCAATAGTTTGAGCCTCACCCTCTCTCATTATCCATTAAGGTTCCTTATCATACCCCAGACTTTGTCATCGCCAGTAACTGAGACCCATGCATGGTCTTATCACCATGCATCCTCTGTTACTCCTTCCTTTAATACTTTCGGCCACCTTTGGTCCTTCAACTCCAATAATTCTCCAAGCCCACGGAGCTCTGCAGTCTGTCTTTCCTAGTGCTCATCTTTACATCTTCCTCTTTACACTTGATGCTCCCTTGTACCCAGACCTATTTTAAATCCCCAAGCTAATCATTATCATTGGTCCTTGCCACACACCCTAGCTCCTCCTTGAAAAGCTTTGATCTTGGCTAATTCCGACCTCATCAGCTCTATGTCTATGTAACATGAAGAAGAAAGACAGCTAGTTTGCTGACTGGCTTTAGTTTATTTATTTGAGGTGAAGTCTCACTCAGGCTGATTTTGTCTTCAGCAACCCACTTACTTTAGCTGCGGTATTAGCTGGGTGTACGCCACCATGCCTGGCTTGAAATTCCTGAGCATGCTGACCCCCAATGCTGCCTGGCTACCACATTCTATTTCTTTAGTCCATTTACTTTCCAACTCCTGCTGACAACCATTTTGAAACTTCTCTCCTGAAGTGAGTATTTTCCCAGATTCTCAGCAGAAAACCAGAAAGCACCTTCTCGCAATAACTGAAACCATCAAAGGAGAACTTCCCCTGACTCCAGCTGAAGCATGTGCACCCCATCACTCTTTCTTTTCATAATGCTGCTTTATCTTTCCAAAGACAATCATCATGTGGGCTGGCTAGACCTTATGTCCCTCCACTACTCGAAGATGATTAAACAAGTGTTCTCTTGCTCTTTATCACATTAACCCTAACCCTAACCCTAACCCTGAAAGGCCATGCCCACTGACACTCCAAATCAATCCTGAGCTCACGTCCCTTGCTGGTTTATGCACTACTTCCCTCCTCCTCCTCCTCCTCCTCTTCTTCTTCTTTCTCTCTTTCTCTCTTTCTTCTTTTCAGCACAGTAGTAATATTTGTATTAATCCTATGAGAGTTTTACATAATTTATTTTGATTTTATCACCTCCTCCCCCAGTTCCTCCAGGTCCTCTACTATCTGTACAAGTTTATTTTCCACCAATCACACTGGCTTCCTTGCCAATGCTTGGCGCAGCAGCTGCACTCTGTGCCATGTCTTCTCAGTCTCAGTCACTGTTGCCTGGCCTACAGCATGTCCCCTCACTGCACCAAGCACTCACTTAACTGCTTGTCTGTCGCTGGCTGACTGAGGCTTGCCTAGCTTCCCTCCTGCTGCAAATGTTCATCTTTCCACACCACTTCATTCTTTTCTATGCCGTGAAGCATCTTTTACTATGCCATGCCGTTTATTTATTATGGTTTGATTATTGATGTTGTCTGCCTCCCTTTGCATCTCAAAAAAAGAGAGAATTTATTATTTGTATTTTATAGTAGGCCCTGGCGCTTCTTGGCATCTAGTCAATCAAGATTTACTGAATATGAATGGAATGATGGCCCAGTGGTCATGACAGCTTACTGAATAAGCATGAGGACTTGCTGAGGTCCCCAGCACCAGTGTAGAAAGCCTGGTATGGACACATGCATGCCTATAATACTAATGTTGGGGGGGGGAGACAAGAGGATTACCAGGGTTTGCTCCAAGTTCAGTGAGAGATCACCTCATCTCAAAGTAGTAAGTCTGAAAGTGATAGAACTGAAGACCTGATAGTCTCCTTTGCCTCCACGTACCCACACATATACATATGAATGTATACCACGTCTACATCCACATGTGTGCATGCACAAATACCCCCACACCATGGACAAACACAAGTCAAATATAAGTAGCGACTTTCAGGATGCATGTTGTTTTGCTTTGTGAGAACAGATGTGTTGAGTGAGAGTGATTCCAAATGGCAGACTGAGAAAGTAACGGGCATCACCCAATGCAGCTACACACAGCAGGAAGGCACCCTTGCCCTGTCTCGACTTCAGTAGTGAGATCTCTGGCTCATCCTCATTACATGGATAATTCTATCCTGAACCACTTCTAACAAGCTGCCGTTTCCAACCTCTGCTTCCTAACATGGCTTATGCCAGGCCACTTACAACACTCCAAGCTGCTGGTGGTGGTGATGTTTGGTTTTTATATTTCTTACCCTAGTTATTAGCTGCTTGTCTGACATATAGCTGCCAAACATTTCCTCTTACTTCACAGGCTGTCTGTTCCGCTGATGGTTGCTTTTGCTCTGCAGGAGCTTTTAAGGTTGTATAATCTCATTATTGCTTCTTAGGGCTATTTCCAGTGCTATTAAGATGTCCTTACCTATACTGACATCTTGAGGTATTCTCCTCTAACTGTTAAGATGTTGGGGTCCTATACCTCTGTTAAGAGAATTCTCTTGGTGGCCTAATTTCCTTCTACTATGCCCAATCTCCTAAAGGGTCTGTCATCTTTTGAATAGAATTTTGTCTCAAAATGAGTAAAGTAGAAAAGATTGAGGAGGATACCATAGCTGACCTCTGACCTCCACATGACAACATCTACCGTCCTCACCCCACTCCATCACCCGCACACAGTCATAGTCATGTAAGGCCTGGTACCTGAGAATCTGAAACAGGTGAGTGAAAACCCAAGCATTCTTCTCCTGCCCCTTAGGAAAATCACTTTTGTATCTATATTTCTATTTTGCAACTATATAACAATCATGAAAAATGATACAAACAGCATGTTTGGTTGTGGTATATGTAGGATTATATGGAGAAGGGAGATGTCCCTCTTAATTTCACTGCAGAATTGAACTTAATTAAACTTGACATTATGTGGGGTTGGAGAAATAGCTCAGCAGTTAAGAACACTGGCTGTTCTTCTAGAGACTCTGGGTTCTATTCCCAGCAGCCACACAGTGGTTCACAACTGTCTGTAATTCTAGTCCCAAGGGATCAGATGCCCTATTCTGGCCTCTGAGGACACCAGGCAGGCTTATGGTGCATAGATATGCATGCAGACAAAATGGTAATAAACATAAAAATAATTATTTTAAAAAACATTTTAAAAATCTTGACAATGTATCAGTCAGTTCTCTATTTGACTATAGGATTCCCTTCATGTCATTAAGATGTTATCAATTTCAGCTTATAGGCTAATTTAAAAATCTTCATGAACCATTTATTAGCTAGAAAAAAGCATATGGTGTATGCCTACACATAAATATTGAAAAGCTCTGTCCTAACAATCATTTTTCAAATGTGTTTATAATGTGTGGGCAGAAGAGAAAAAATTAGTATTTATTTTTACTTTGAGATTTTTTTCCTGTATCCACTAGACAGTGAAAGTTAATGAAAACTCAGATGAAAAGTACTTGATATAAAAGAGTATTGATTTAAAATATATGAATATCTGATACCTGAATGTCATTCTGTTATGGCCAGTGACAGTGGAAGAGAATTGGAAGACCTGCACAGTAGACATTACTCTGAGTATATTTCTGATCCCGAATATATGCGACACATACTTTAAAATCTAACCTTGAATTTGAGTGGCTTAGGAGCATCCTTGAAAAAGAGAAATATTTAATACAGTTAAAAACCATACTCAGTTTACAGGGTGCAGAGCACCAAACCGTGGCTTCATGTGCACTAGGCAAGAGCTCCAGCAACGCAGCTAGATCCTCAGCCCTTGCACACAGACCTTTTCTCACCCATGGAGTTGTGCCCACTGTTTCCAATGTCACATTAGCCTGGTCAGAAGCCCCCATAGAGTGAATTAACCAGTACTAAGCAGCCCAGGTGCTTTGCTGTCAGCCCTTCAGAACCCCCCACTTGGTTCTTGCCTGTGTTTGGGGCTCATGATTAATTCTCAGGCTGAAAAGCCTGAAGGGTGATTGTGGGCACAAAGCACATGTCAGTAGACTCACCAAGAGCAACCACTTGGATGGGGAATTAAAAGGCCTTGGATACAAATCCTTGTTGATTCTTTTAGGGCCACTTACACAAAAAGGAACATCTTATAGCAGCAATTTCCTTCTCAAAAAACAAAAACTAAACTAAAAAAACCACAATGGCAGGAGGGGCTCCTATGCCTATGTTAAATCTCTGTGAAGACAAACAGGGCTTTATTCCTGCCATGGGCTTGTGCCACTGTTTGCTGGACTTGAGATTAGAGAAGTTGTCAACAGTCACTGTATCTGAGATGTCACCTCTAGGTCTCCTGACAGTGAAGCACTGGGTGAGTTCAAAGCTAAGTAGAAATGCCTTGAAGGGACTTGTCAGAGGACAGTAACGCAATCACTCAATGTCGCCCTTCACATGATAGCAAGTACCAGTTCTTCTGGCTGTTAAAGGTCCATGTCTTGGTACATATGTATTCATCTCTAGATGTACATGGAGAAATAAAACCTGGACAAGTATATTCTGCATGATGTCCTAATGCCCAACTCTTCTCTCACTGACGCTAGGAATTTTATAGATGGATCAGATTGCATTCCTTTTTGCAATTGAAAACTGTCAGTTTTATACATATAAATAATTCATTTGGAGATCATTCACCCTCCACACTAACATGTCACCTTCTACTCCCAATAACTCTCTTCTTCCCCAAATCTTTCCCATACCAATCCTGTCTTCCCCAGTCCTGACCCCATGTGTTTTTAGGTCTTGTTCACTGTTGGTCTTCTTGACTGCAATGGTGTCAGAAGTTCAAGGTTATACTCCAATACACAGAATATTTAAGCCCAGCCTGAGATACAAGGGAGAGACTTAAAAAAAAATCGCATTTGGGTCAGAGGGTAACTGGTTGGTATAGCATCACTCTCATAATCATTTATAAAAAGCATACCACTGAGAGATGACAAAAGCTGAGCATTAGAAATATTTTCTCCAAGGTCTCACTGCTCAGGAAGTGGTCCTTGGACCAGCAGTATCTATATATCATCTGAGAGCTAGTTAGGATTGCAAAGTTTGGCTCTTCTCCTATTAGACCCCGAGATCAGAAAATCTAAACATTGGGAGCCAATATCAAGGTGACTCTGTGGATGATAAATGTCACATATGCACAGCCATTGAGAATACTGGAGCCCAAGAGCTGGAACAAACAATTATTGCCCTCATAGAACTGGTAGAGGTGATTCTATAGTTTTCCCCATGGTTAACTGCAGAAAAGAATTGAAAAAAAAATTGCTGGGATGTATACTGGTATGTCAGTAATTCCAACCAATCAAGAACCTGAGACAGAGAATCCCAAATTCAAGACCAGCCTGTACAAATGAGCAAGACACCTTTAAAATAAAATAAAATAAAAATTAAGGGTCAGAGATAGAGTTTAATGGTCCTGGTTTGTTCCTTAATACCAGAAAATAAAAGAAAAATTAAACAAACAACAACTAAAGAAAGCCTGTTCCCTGAAGAGGCAGATGACTATAAGGCCAGAGCAGAGTGGGTATCGTTGAGGACCACCTTGGTAGGCTGACTCCATCCAGCCTAATTTCCTCTAGTAGCTCATCACTGGTCATCACAAGACAGGCGAATGTCTCCAGTTCTTGATAGTACAATAGGGTGATGAGACTTTGTGGGATACATTCATGAAAGGTAGGGAGTCTGGTCAGAGAATTTCAGGACAAAACTCCACAGTGATCTCACCCTTCCTCTATTTGGTTTTGTTCAAATTAAGTGACTCTACCTGATGTACTTTGCAAACATACCCAAAAGGACTATGGGAAAGAAAGAGGCAGGTCTAAGAGGCAAGAATGAAGTCAGTCAAGACTTCCTCCTTCTGGCCTAGGTGTTCTTGGGGAGGATGAGAACCAACAATAACCTCCCAAGGTCCCGTGTACTCAGAAAAGAAGTACAAGGGAGAAGAATCAAGAGATGAATCATTCTAGCTTTAAAACAATAAATAAGAAAGCCAGTTAAATTAAGTCACCATTCATGTGTTGAAACTATCCTAAGGATCTTATATCACTAATAAAAGAAACAACATCCCCAAGTAGTAACTGCACTTCTCAGGTCAGCCTGGACCTACTCACAAACTGACTTCAGCACATCCCTCCAAATGTACTTAAGTCAGCTTTTCAGGGTAGGCAGTTTATCTCCCCTAAGTGCAGACTTAAAAACCAGAGAGAGCCATCTGGTGGCTTAAGTGTCTGCTAATTAAAATCTTTCTCTTAGGTATAAGATTTATACCCTGTGGGCACCATGGCTTTAGCAAAAGGCATTAAATAAAACAGTGATGGGAGGATCTATGTTTGGTTACTAGCACTCATGCATATAGATAGATAGATAGATAGATAGATAGATAGATAGATAGATAGTAGATAGATAGATAATCAGCAGACATGGTGGTGTGTAACTGTAACCCTAGTCAGTGCTGGACAATCTAAGGGCTTTCTGGCCAAAATAGTGAGCTCTGGGGGCTGGAGAGATGGCTCAGTGGCTAAGAGCACCGTCTGCTCTTCCAGAGGACCCGGGTTCGATTCCCAGCACCCACATGGCAGCTAACAACTGTCTGTAGTTCCAGTTCCAGGTAAACACCAAGATAAATAAATAAATAAATAAATAAATAAATAAATAAATAAATAGTGAGCTCCATGTCCAATGAGAGACCCTATCTTAATAAAGAAAAAGAAAACCGGATAAATAAATAAATAAATAAATAAATAAATAAATAAATAAATAGTGAGCTCCATGTCCAATGAGAGACCCTATCTTAATAAAGAAAAAGAAAACCGGATAAATAAATAAATAAATAAATAAATAAATAAATAAATAAATAAATAGTGAGCTCCATGTCCAATGAGAGACCCTATCTTAATAAAGAAAAAGAAAACCGGAACAAAGGAAGAGAGAAGAAGGACTCAATTAAAGACTTCCCAATGTCAGACCCTGGCTTGCACATATACTAGCATAAACACCCTATGCATATCACATATCTGCACAAACACACGTGCACGTGCACACACACACACATACACACACAGCATTCTTGTGTTACATAGAAAATTCAAACACCATTTAGTGGACATTTTTAAAGAAGCTTCTTTGTGCAATATATATAATTTAGATATATTTATATATATATAAATAATATCAATGTTTAGATTGAGTCTAATCAAGAATAAGAGTGACTGCCCTTAGGAAAAATACTGGGAGTATTTTCTCTATTTCTGGAAAAAAAAAATCAATGAGTCTGTAATAAAGATTGTGCTTTGAGCTTGATCATAAGATCAAGATTCATATGCAGTAGGAGAAAATTTAATAGATATTAACTAGAAATGAGCTAAAATCATGTGGAACAGTGGCTTCCTGAGAGGCTATACACATTTCATTAGCTTGGCCATGCGTCCATTTGATAGTAGAGCTTTCCAGAAAACCTTAACTACGGAGAATCATTGAAATAATTTGGTTTAACGCCCCTTTCTATTCAGCTCTACAGCACGTTACAGGGGTTGCTACTGATTGCAGAAGAATGCCTATATTTTGAAAATGTGGATTTTCCTTTCTCTGCAGTAGATCCTTTCATTTTTTCCTTGCTGAGGAAAGTGTACATGTACTATAATCACCCAGAAATAGGAGTGATCACTTCAGAACTGCAGACAGAGCCAGGCATGGTGGTGGCCAGCCCTTTAGTCCTTGTGTTTGGGAGGCAGAGGCAGGTGGATCTCTTAGTTTGAGGCCAGCCTGCTCTACATTGTGAGTTCCAGGTCAGCTAAGGCCACATAGTGAGGTTTTGTGTCAAAAACTAAATATCCAAACAAAACCAAACCTTCAGACAGTTGCCTTGAGTCTGAGGTGCTTCCTCATGCTGACCTTTGTCAACTTCCTCCCAAGTCTCCATTACTTCCGCTTGCTCAACCCTAGCTGTGCTACTGAGCAGAATTTCTTTTTTAATGAGGAAAAAACAGTTCCTTCATGAAAGCCTAATTACACCGATTTCACTGGGAACTGTGAAGAATACGCAGTTAAAGGCTCCCCATTATTTCCTTTGTAGTTAACTGTTAAAGTGGAACTCGGCTGTAAAAATGCACCAGAAAAGTTGGCGTAAATGGTAGAGATCAAACTGTAATTTTTGAAATTACTTAGAACCCAACACAAAGACTTTTCTTAGGAAAAGGACATTTTTTTTTTTTTTTGTCTCCTATGGTTTAAACCACAAGTAATATTACAAGGTGATGAAATGCACAGTATCCCTGGTGTGTTTCTAGCCTAATTGCATTCTGATTTTAATATTGATAAATACATTTATAATGAAAGAACATAACAATGTGTTCCCAGTGAATACATACCATGAATGTCACAGTCAGCTTTAGCTGTCAGCTTGACACAAACCTAGAGTCACCTGGGAACGGGGAAGCACAACTGAAGACTGGCCTCTATCAGATTGGCCTGTAGCCCTGAGAAGTTCTCTTAATTGCTAATTGATGTAGGAGAGTTCAGCCCTGGGCAATGCCAGCCTTAAACATGTGGATCTAGTCTATACATAAAAAAAAAAAATGCCAGCTAATACTCATAGGTTCATGCCTTAGTCAGTCATCACCAGAGAAGCTTCCTCCTGCAGCAGATGGGACCAAATCTATAGATCTACAGCCACACATTATGAAGTGGGGGGGACATACAGCTTTAAATATAATGTCTCCATCAAATTCCCAGAGATCAGGGAATCCTATGAAACAGGAGATGGAAAGAATGTAAGAACCAGAAGATGGAGGCCACCTGGAGAACAAAGCCCTCTAATCAACTGGGCAAAGCTATGAACTCACAGAGACTGCAAGCAGAGGGCCTGCAGGGCTCTACACTAGGTCTTCTTCATATATATTATAGCTTTCAGTTCAGTACTTTTATGGGACTCTCTGGTGTGTGAATGAATGGGTCTCTGATTCTTGTGCCTCCTCTTGGGGCTCTTTTCCTCTGTTGGTTTTCCTTGTCCAACTGATGTGATGGGTTTCATTTTTATCTTATTATAGTTTATTGTGTTTTGTTTTATTATTTTCTCTTAGAAGCCTGTTCTTTTCTAATGAGAGACACAAAGGGAGTGGATCCAGATGGGAAGGGACGTGGGAAGGAGCTGGGAGGGGAATACATAGTCAGGATATATTGTATGACAGAAGAATCTATTTTTAATAAAAGATAGAAATGAAACAAAAAATAATATTTGTAAGAAATGGAAAATGGGCTAGCTAAGCATGAGCTAGGGAAGAAGCCGGTAAGCAGAGCTCCTCCAGGGGCCCTGCTTCAGTTCTTGCCCTGAATTTCAGCCCTGGCTTCCCTGGAGCCTCAACTGTAGTAAACCCTTTCATCCCCTAAACTCTGTTAGGTCAGGGTGCTTTATCACAGCAACAGAAGGCAAGCCGGAACACTGACCACATACACAGAGATGCAGAATGAGTCTACCAACCCACCCTTTCCTTTGCTATCCTTTTTTGTCAGGTGACAGTCCCAACAGCAGGGCTTGTGGTTGGTGGCAAGGACCTGGACTCTAATCCAGTCTCACACACAGGGCACACTATCCTAAGTGCACAACGGGTTGAGATACCAGTTCAACTCCAGAAAACAATGCAGGACATTTCCAGTCATATTGTCTACCTGCCCCCACTGTAAGTTTAAACTGTTGGCAATTGTGGTGGTTTGAATAAAGATGTCTTTTCCTGGTCATGTGTTTAAACACTTGGTACTCATCTTTGGGAGGTTATGAAACCTTTAGGACATGGGACCTAGCAAGTAGTCATGACCTAGCGAGTAGAAGGGGTAGGGCTGGAGGTTTATATCTGGCTCAAGGTTTCTGTGATATGAGGTGCCTGGCCATACACCCTGTAGCTTTGAATTCCTCATTGGCTTCCCCACCATATTAGAATGTGCAGTAAAAGAAACCCTTCCGTAAGTCACTTCTTTCATCACAATGACTAATATAATAGCATTCAGCCATAGCCTTCATAACAAGAGGGGATCCGAATCTGCGGGCAAAGGATATGGGCACTAGAAGGCAAAATACTGAGTTATAAGTGATGATTCCTGTAAGCATTGCCACACAGGAACCATGTGGTAGCTTCACAAATATTAGACTATAGGCCTTAGCATCTGGAGTCCTTGTAGATAGAGGGATGTATTTCCTTTATCTGCTTTGTCATTTATGCAAGTGACACGTTTGCTGTCACAATGAACTGTGGTACCCTCCCTATAGCCCTTTAACTGCATGCACAGTTCCAAGGCTATGGTAACAAAGGGACTCAAATATCAGAAGAGCAGTAGGTAGGCCCACTGCTGATTTTTCTAGGCAAAGTCAAGAAACTAGGTGTGATGCACAACAGTTCTCAACTGCAGGTGATTTTGTTCCATCATCTAGGGGCATATGGCATTGCTCAGGGACTAGAGGATGCTGCTGGCATCTGCAAGGAAGGGAAGCCAAGGATGCTGTTCAGCATCCTACAATAAACAGGACATCTCTATACAGAGGCAGAAATACCAAACTGCCAATCATACCAGGTGGAGATGGGGATCTAAGGAGATGAGACGAGAACTGCAGAAGAATAAGCTGTATGCCCAAGAACAAGAAGCTACTGAAACTTGGAAATCGATGCACACCTGGCACGATGCTTGACATATCACAGGCATTCAGTAATTACCGCCTTTATTTAATTAAGCAAAATATCACTCCCCAGATCCAAGGATAATCCAATTGAAGGTATAGACATTACTAACTTTTGAACATTTGACTTAAAAACACAGCCTCCTACAGTAGATTATGTAATGGATTGCCCTTTGTAGGAAAAAAAGGTCATACAAATGATTAGAACTTTGTATTGTGGCAAGTGGCATTAAGCCAGCAAAGTGGCAATTGTTTAACTATTTGAATATTTGGGGAACATGCATATTATTATTATTGTTTATAAAATTAGTTGGATGTGATTAACACCACAGAAGTGACCCGTTGTAAAAAATACTAGTATTGCAACCAAGACAAAGAATGAAACTCATTATGTGGAGCCAAAAGTACCCAGTGGCTGCTAGTGAGTCTACCTGGGCCACTGTTTGTGCTTAGCGGCTAAAGAATAAAAATCAGAAGGATGTGTTGGTGCAGAATTGTAAGCGCAGTATCATAGCAGGCAGAGGATGTGGAGCAGGAGGCCAACATTATCTGCTACACAGTACATTTGGAGTTGGTCTGGGCTGCATGAGATCATTCCTCATAAATAAATAAATAGATGATAGATGATGATGAAGATAGATAATGATAGAAAGAAAGATAATAGATGATAATACATAGATAGATGATAGAGATAGATGAGTGAGCAAATGAATAAATAAATGAAATACATGGAATGAGAAATATATCATCAAAAGCCATGACTTCAAGGCCAAGAATAATTAGAAGTTTTATATCTATTTTTGTATCTGTTAATGAAAATACAAATAGATTTAAAACCTTCTGGGATAGGCACATGTATGCATGTTCACTGCTTGAATTTTGCACAGTGATGCTTGCTTGGTGACTGTACATCAAATCAGCCACTCAGATTCATATGCTAAAGGGAGACTGTAGGAACAGGGAAAGGCTAGCAGCAGAGCGACCACTGAAGCATAGGAATCAAAATAAATGAGGACAATCATGTGGAAGGTTAGCATCATCCCTACCAGTATCAGGGAAGGCAGAGTTCCTGCCTACTGTCCATGATCTCGACCCTGTTGGGGACACGCCAATGGTGGAGGTGGAAATTTCCAATCTTTTCAGAGGATGATGATACCAGAAATAATATACCCTCACATCTGCTCTTGCTTTGTACCTGTCCAGCAAGCACTCTTCTGATTATCAATTACCTTTTCAAATAATTTTGTCTAAAGGGAAAACATTATGCTACTTAGCAGACATGAACCCACTTGACAATTGTGCCTTTTTGTTATAAATTAATAAAATTCTCATTCTGCCTGTGGATGAGGATCCTTTTCTATAAAATGATCCAGGATTGGTATGTTGGGAAATCAGCATAAGAATTGTTGAACTGTTGGGGAACCCATACAGGTAAATAGACTCCATGGGAATAGGGCTTTGTATGTGACCATGTGCTCTGTCCACATATTTAACCTTATGAACATCTGCAGCCTGAGATTTAAGAAACATCCTTTTCTTTACTCCTTTCTCACCATCTAGATTTCAGCAAACATTGACCAGAGTCTCCATTTACTCTGTGACTTCTCGTTGTAAACACAAATGGCAGGTCTGCAGGTATCTGCTGTGTCCAGTGTGCAGCACCTGAAACTGTTTTGATTGTTTCCACCATGGTAGCCAGTGAGTAACAGGAACCTTCAGAACTGGGGGGAACAAAGGTAATCCAAAATCACAGTTCCCACCAACCTCTGGGCACAAGGCAATTCACGAAAACCCCAATGTCAAATAAGACCTAATTGAGTTTAAGTGGTTCCTAGGAGCCTTCTGCCATTGGCTCATTTTGGGGTGGGTGTCCTGGTACCTGCCCTCTCCTTGGCTGCAGGGACTCTCAACTCTGCATCTTCACACCTGTGAACCTGTCACAGTAGCCCCTACGGAGCAATGCTTCCAGATTGCTCGGATCCTATTGATTTGAAGAGCTTTGGACAGGCCCTGATGTTGCCCTGGGGTGGCTCTGGGCTTCTTCTGGGAAGCATTCTCTGCTATTTACTACACCTTCTTGCACCTACAAGGTCATGAACATTAAATGCATAGGTGCCAAAGAAATGCAGAAATCAACAAAGCAGATTTGGGGCAATAAACCAAGATAAAAGGAATGTTCTTTCTATACAAAAATCTTGGGTAGGACTTGATTTAATAGCAAGGGAGACAAATATATAAAATTAGGTCTTCCCAAGAAAACCATGTTACTGTTATAGAAAATGTGCAAACATATTTTTATAGAATTTTATTTTGGACCAAGTTTTTTTTTTTAATTGCATATCAAAAAAAAAAAAACCCACCAAATAAACAAAACCTCAGTGCTAATCCTCACTGCCAATGGTCCCTTCATTCTGGCCTAGTACTGATGTCACAACAGGAACAGGTGAGTGTAAGGGTATAGGTCTTCTAGAAAGAATTCAACAATTCAACATATCATCTTCCCCTGCTTTGCACCAACAGGCAATATTGTGACCCATGCCAGCAGAGGATACTTTTCATGTCATTGCTTTCTGAGATAACCTCATTTGACAGTAGTGGAAAAACAGCCTATAACTGGGAGACATTTCAGGGTCTCCAAACTTGGGAGAAAAATGTAAATGAAATTACAATGTAAATCATTATGAAAACTTCAACAGACAGGAAGGGAACTGCTGAGCCCCCGTGATAATGCTGTTTTCTGTTATATCCACTGCAGAGGATCCTACACCTCCCCTTGCTTTTTATCACACTGGGCCAGGGTTGCTCTTTAAATTCCTATACTGTTTGGAAAACTGTGTCTTCCAGTGATTTTCGTCCTCCTCCCTGTAGGTGGCGCCACCATTCCAGTCACCAAGAGTCCACTTTGTAACTAGCTGGTCTTAGAAACCACATCGCCTTCTCTGAGGAAGCTTCTTTTGGTGTGCTTTTGGGCAGAAACACCTCCAGGAATTGCAAGGCCAGAGACTTTATTAGTCTAGGATTTATAGAAAGAGATGGAGCTGAGGGGCCTTTCATGATAGAAACTTTATCTGAAAGGTTGTGGGAAACAAATTTTGATTTTTTAATCATAAAATACACAAGCAATATCCACAAAAATATTATTTTACAATAGGAATGGCTGATGGAAACTTCCACTATGGCTGGTAAAATGTCAAACACAACAGAAATACACACAACACACAAGTGTCCTTACGAATACCTCAGTATCCTCTTGGAGGTGGTACATATTTCTGTTAGGGTTTTGTTTATGTCTGTATACTGAGATATTACTGTGAAGTTAGTTATGCTCTGGGTGGCATAGTGTTATTTACAAGCTTCCCCTTGGGTTCTCTAAGCTTTAAACGACACTGACATTCACGTTAGGAACACTGGTGGAAGGTAGAGGTAGGAATAACTTTGTAAATCCAGCGTTACTCAGTCTTGTTAGAAACGGGTTTGACACATCCATCATCAATCACCAAAGGAAGGTTTGAGTACTACAGCTGAAGATTTCTGTTACTCTTAAGTTTGTTTTTAAACAGTTTCACTGAGTAGCCCTGGTGGGCCTGGAACTAGGTATGTAGATTAAACTGGCCTTGAACTCACAGAAATCCAAGTGCCTCTGGTTCCCAAGTCCTGGAATTAAAGGTGTGTTCCACTGTGCTCTTGGAATTCTTAAGCACTTCTTGGTGTGTGCGTGTGCGTGTGTGTGTGTGTGTGTGTGTGTGTTCAACTTCAGGTGTCCTTCCTCAAGATGCCATCCACCTTGTATTTTGAGACGGCCTCTCACACTTACTCAGAACTTACTGATTCAGTTCGGCCAGCATGACAGAGATCCCAGGAATCTAAGTACCTGTCACCAGCTGCCCAAGGCTGAGATTACAAGCACACAGCATCACTCCTGGCTTTTCTGGGAATCAAACCCAGGTCCTCAGGTCCACATGATTCTTTAACAAGCACTTTACTGACATCTCACCAGCCACATGCACATCCACTCACATGCCACTGTCCCAAGCCCAGTCATAGGGTAGAATCTAGCTGAGAATTAAGTAGGAGGCATAACTGAACTCTGTGCTCAGGATAAGGAAAAAATGAATTTATCTGTACCTTTTCTACATACACTAATCTCAGAATGATCAAAAAGACATTAGTAAAACAGTGACTACTTCATTTAGCACACAAGTATTTCTTTCTGCCGTTGTTAAGACAGAGAACTATGTCTTACAGGGAGATTGATGTTGATTTTTGAGAAACTTTCTCCAGACAGGATCTGTTTAAGTCCAGGAGGGATTCATGCAAACAAAAGCAAGTGACCTTTACTGATCTGTAATGGGTTTTCTTCCATACAGGGAGTCCATAAGTGGTTTCTTTCCATGCTCATCAGCTACAAATGTGCTCGCATAGGATGCTTGGTTCAGCACCTGGGACTTCTGCTTCTCTATTGTTATCAGAGTGAACATCAGCATCCCATGCTATTTTCGGATGGGACTAGAGCCATGGGGTATGAACAGACCAGAGCTAAAGCTACTAGTGGTTTCAGAAAACACAAAAAGATAACTGTCCTTATAGGAGGACTGGAGCCACTCAGTTGGGTTTCTTTCTCCCTTAATTTCAGAGTCCAGAGTCCTCAACATACCTGAACATAACAAGGTGCAGGAGATAAGTTTGAAGGAATAGTTTTATGATAGGTGCAATTTTAGCAGATATAAATTTAGCAGGATTAAATCCTGCATCCTGCATCCTGCATCCATCTCCAGCAGCAATATATATATATGTATAACAAAGAACAGAATGATGAATGACTATTGCTACTATCTCATGGATGAATATTTTTCCATGATTGTCTCTATGGATTCGTCCCGCCCCTCTCCCCCAAAAAAACCAATAGCAACTACATGCCATTAAAGAGTTCCTTTTCTAAGGATATTTGGTCAATGAAACATGATGTTCTCATCTGTTTACTCACTTGTTAGCAAATTCCCTTTCTAGGCAACTCTAGGCACAAACTCAGAAAAGCCTAGGACTAGCCTATATACAACCCCTATGCCATTGTTTACTGCAAAAAATGTGATGAATGTCACCTTTTCTATATGAAATTCCAAGATGAGAATGTAATTATCTTTAATGTTGTCTAGTCCATCTGAACCAAAAAAAAAAAATCAAATGACAGAGTAGAATCACAAATGAACCTATGTCTTGTTGAGGAATATTAGCTAAAAATGTGCTACATTCATTTATGCTGTGGAACACTTGCATAATTATACAAAGATGTGTTGGATTCCTTTATATCACATTTGTTTAACTCTGCCTACCTGAACACCTGATTGGTCTTATAAAGAGCTGAATGTCCAATAACTAGAAAGGACAGAGAAAAGGGGGGGGGGATTCCAGGAACCAACCACCCAGCTACACAGCCAGCTATGAATTAAGAAGGAAAGAAAAGTAAGGTAAAAGCCAGAGACAAAAGGTAGACAGGATAAGTTAAGAAAAGCTGGTTACAAACAAGCCAAGCTGAGGCTGGGCATTCATAATTAAGAATAAGTCTCCATGTCTTTATTTGGGAGCTGGGTAGTGGGCCCCTAAAGAGCAAAGATTTTTAAAAAAATCCAACTACAATGTCTTAAATGGAAAAATAGGGCAATTGACAGCCCACATACAGCCAAGGAGCTGACTGACCATTCCAATGCTTTGTGAGCCTTTCTATTAAGCACCCAACCTTAAAGGATTTGTCCTTACAAGACACATGAATTCTTATCCTAAATTTATTACACTGGTTAATTTCAGCCTTTCTCCTTCCAGATTATAAGAAGGGCAACAGTACTATGAGGTCCCACCCTACACACACACACACACACACACACACACACACACACACAAACACACATACACATACACATTTAACAGTTGGCAGAGGAAGTGTTGAATGAAGGAACAAAGAGACCTGGATAAAAAGAAGGCAGGAGGGAGAAAGGAGAGCATTTTATGATGTCATCTGAAATGTCCTCAATGCCCGGCTTGATTTTCAACAGAAGATACTGAAGTCAGATGAGAAACCAACTTGTCAAGGGCCAGGGACAGAAGGAAGGAAACCACGTCCCCTAGACGGGTCACCAATGCTGCCTTGGCCTAAGACCCTGATTAAGAACTCGATTTCTGAGGATTGAAAACTTGCCTTCTTTGCTAAAGAGCTACTGGCCCCAAACAATCCACACTTCCTGGGAGGGCTTTCGCTTGTGCTTTGGTATCTCTCAGGGAAGGAGAAGATGGCCTGGGAGCAGAAAAGCTGCAGACTGCTGTGTAAGGACAGCTGAAGGGTAGGGGGTTTGGAATCATGAAAGGATTCTGCAAAGACAAAATGCTCTTGCAAACTGGAAAGACTGAAGACACGGCCCATCACATGTTCATCTTGAAGTGTCTCAAGTTTTATTAAACCAAATAGAACCAGTATCTGGTTTTAAGTCTGGGAGACTTCAGAAATAATCATTACTGCAGTCTGGGGAGAAAGCTCAGTCATAAAGTATTTGCCATGCAAATATGAGGACCTAGATTAGTTTTCAGAATCACAATTTTAAAAAGCCAGGTATGGTTGCATATGCTTGTAGTCTCAGTACTAACAGTACTGAGGGCACTAGGTATAACAGGTGGATCCTGTTGGCTCGTCAGTCCAGTGAGAGTCTATGTACCAAAAAACAGGTGGGTAAGGCCTTGAGGAAGAACACCCAAGGGTGACCTATGGTCTCTTCATGGATGTGCATGCACATGCACCTACTCGCATGTGACCATGCATATACACACATGCAATACACATGAGTCAGCAGCATAGCTAGTGCCATGGGGAGGAAACAGAATGATGTGGGCTTTCCTGAGGATGGCACAGCACAGGGGGCTTTCTTTGGCCTCTCTCTGTCCCTAAAGGATGGAGTTTCCTTCCTTGTGAGGTTTTTTTTTTTTTTTTTTTTTTTGTTTTTTAACATTTTTAAGTTAGCAGACTCAAAGCATTGAACACTTTTTATCCCACCCCAACCCTTTAAAATTTAGGAGCTCATTCAATGCATCCAAATTCCTACTTTCACTTCCTTCTCTGGATTCTACTTCATTGCAATTCTTTCTATTTTTTTTTCCCAACAAAGCAAGGGGTGGGAGAAGCTGGCCCCTTCTGGCTCCCTCTACCAAGAAGAAAACAAAAGTCTTCCAACATCGCCTCAGCACTCCCCACATCTTCTCAGCCAAGAATTGTCTCAGCTACAATGTATTTCATTTTCACAAACCTTTTGCATCTTTTTTTTTTTCCTTTTCAACTTTCCATTTATATAATTGCGGAGGCTCCAGGCTCCATGTGGGCTTTCCCACAGCCTCCACAATCAGGTTCTCACCCGCCTCCAGAAGGTGACTCACCCTGGGGTGTGGGGGGAGGTCACACAATAAGAAGGGATGTCTGTGGCCTGAACCAGGGCTGCTGCCTTCTCCCAGCAGATGCACACCCTCCCCTGCCACACACAATTCAAGCCTAGAGCAGCTGAGCTCCTGGCTGCACAGAGAAGCTGCTAAAAGCTCC
The DNA here is from genome assembly GCA_004025045.1 of Sigmodon hispidus. Taxonomy (NCBI): domain Eukaryota; kingdom Metazoa; phylum Chordata; class Mammalia; order Rodentia; family Cricetidae; genus Sigmodon; species Sigmodon hispidus. Next base: position 35,900 of record PVIH01009024.1, on the reverse strand, counting down.
CATCTCTTCCCCACTCTGCTCCAGGCTCACAGTTCCCAAGTCAGCACGCCTCCAGCAGCAGCTCAACAGTATCTGCTGCTCCCTCTGGCTGTCATAGCTTCTGACATCAAGATTTCTGTTCCTGTTCAGTGAAAACTTCCAGGAGGCTATCTGTAAGCATCCTCTCTACCTAGCACACTGATACAAACAGGTACTAGAAGCGAAGTAGCAACAAAAGTCAACGCAGTCATAAAAGAGCCTCTGTTGTTCTCTCTCTCTCTCTCTCTCTCTGTGTGTGTGTGTGCGTGTGTGTGTGTGTGTGTGTGTGTGTGTACACATTCACACTTGCAATCATATACACGCGTGCATGTTTGTGTGGAAGCCGGAACCATCTTGACTGTCATTCCTGTTTCTGTTTAATTTGTCAGTTCAGACTCTCTCTCATTATACCAGCCCCAAGGATTCACCTATCCCCGCATCTGCCTGTCTGAGCTAGAATTATATGTGCAACTGACTTTTGTTTTTAATTTGATTTCTGGGCCGGGAGCTCTGTATTTTACAGAGCAAGCCATGTCTCCGTGTTGTTTCCCTATTGCCTTGTTCATGGCAGACCATCAGTATTTGTTGATGCAATGCAGCCAGGTGTTCAACTGAACAGCGTGCACTTCCATTTTTACTCTGGATTCATGTGACAGGTGAGTAAGGCAAGGCTGGTACTGATCGATCCACAGAGGGCAACATCAATACCTAGGCTCAAAAGATAAAAGGACCTTAGGTGGTAGAATCCTTCACACTACCTAGGCTGCCAGACAATTGTGAGAAAACTGCAAATAAGGTTCAAAATTAATCACGGCCCTGGGCTTGTAACCAACTCACCGTGTTCTTAACCAGTTATAAAGGAAATGCCCCAGATATGTTTTAGAAGTTATTCACTGGCCATGTACTTCTGTCGATGGCTCTGCAGGAGTAAATAGGGCAGTCAATAAGAAAGGCCCTGTCTATAATAGGCCTTCCCTGCTTAAAAATAATATTTTGAATGGATAAGGGGATCGATGGTGCTACCTGTCATCTTGCTGTGGGCATTCACTTGGCTCCAACACTTGAGGCTGAGGACAAAGACACTGGAAAGAGTTCATATGGCCCATAGTCATTGACCTACACCTCCAAACAAAAGGAAAAAATATCGCCTTTGGTTGGCATTGGACATTGGATGTCCCATCTGGACATTAAACTCAAATCAATTTTACAAAATGGAGCATCAAAGCAAAAAGGGACTGCCTTTGTATGTAAAATATAGATACTTGTGCATAACATAACACAATTCCTTCAAACAAAGTGGGTAAGGAGCAATATAGTTTGAATGAATAGCATCTCCCAAAAACTTGTATACCCCGGGCTTAGTACTAGCTGGTGGTGACACTTGGAGAGATGTTAAAAAACTTCAGAAAGTGGGACCTAGTTGGAAAGACCAAGGGTGGGATCTTGAGTAACTGTACCCTTGCTCTCCTTCTGTCTCTCTCTTTGCTACCTGTCTGTCGTCAAGTGAGTAGTTATTCCTGCTGTGAGTCTCCACCTTGTTGAAAATCAATGCTGCCATGGACTGTAGACAGGACCCCTGAATCTATGAGCCAACATAAGTTGCTTTTCCTTGAAGGTTGCTCTGCCACTATTTTGTCCTATCAGCAAAGCCACATTAATTCTGCTTAGAAACTTCCAGAAGACTAAGAAGACACAGGAGAAAACAAGTGGAGGTAGATCTTAACTTAGCACTTTACTGTGAGACCTAAGAACTTCAATATACAGCCACAGATGTGAAAAGCAAAATGCCAATGCATCAAGCAAGGCATCCATGTTTAACACCTAGTCATATCCTGGGTGACGGAGATCATACTCCTGTGAGGACTCTATGCAAGTAATCATAGGCAGTCCTAACTGCACACTCACAAGGCGAGGGAGACTTATGCCATCTTGGGAGTAAATGTCTCTAAAACAATTCTAGGAAACCAATGCTACGATAGAGGAGCAGGACAGGCCAAATATTTTTAAACGGTAGACAAAGAAACTTCTTTGTTGAAGTTATCTAAAGACTAAAAAAAAAAAAATAGTAACAAAATGTATATTTCAGAGTTGAATCAACAACAAAAACCAAAGTGTGGTCATGCTTCCTTTCAACCAGGATGGGAGACTGGGAAAGGGCAAGGACAGGCATGCTTATGTGAACTTCCTTGTTGCTTTCTCTATGGTTTTCTCACTGTGTTAAGTTGCTTTGCTCAACTTTTTACCTCTCTGCCCACCACAGCCATCCAAAGTCTGTATCTTTCACAAGCAGAGCAGAAAAAGACACTTAGATTTCAGCAGGGCCCTGGAAGCATGGAGGAATACACGTCAGCAGGGGCTATTGTGTTACTGCTGGCTTGACCATAAAAACCAAGACTGGCATCATGGTGCTGCTTGTGAAATGATGATATGCTATGCTGCAGGAATGTGTGTTTGACTTCCCTAAAGACGAGTTGTACAATAGAGTTGAGGTAAGACCCATTTACTGAGTCCCTCCTCTGGCTCAGCGTCTGTGATAAGCATATGCAAATCCTCAGGAACCCTCCTCAGAAATAAAGTGGGGGATGAGGAGATAGCTCAGTCAGTAGAGTGCCTACTGCACAAACATGAGGCCTTGGTTTTGATCCCAGCATTCAAGTCGGGGCTCAAAGACATGACATCACATAGCTGGGCGAGCCTGAACCTAGGGCATGGCTCTTTTCTGTGTGCCACGCTTCTTCAAGATGCTCATGTCTCATCATCACAAGCAAAGACATCTAAGCCATGAGAGGTTAGAGACAGAAAACTAAAACTGAATAAACTTCATTGACCTTTGACCTCCACATTCTACACTTTCCTCTGCATTCCTTGTCTGTATCCTAAAAACCTCCAGCAGGGGCTTCTCTCCTTCCCTCACAGGTTTTGGCCACCTGCCCCAACACCAATGCTTTACTTGACACTCCAGCTCTCATGATCTTCTCAGCTCACACCTTAAATTCATGTTGGAAAGAGGCTATGTGATGCCAACTTGGATTTGTGAGCTGCAACCCAAAATAAAAACCACACAGCTCCAATGTGCTACCCCAGCCAAATCAATTAAAAAAAAGTCCTTCAATATTAAAACTAAAACACATTGTTATAATGCTGTTTTCTGATATATAGCAAAAGCTTAATTAGCCCAGCCTCCACTAATTGGTACCCTGGATAATGGCAATTATTTTTTTTTCTAAATTCTATTTTTAAGAGAAAGAAGCAGTTGACACAGTACATCAAGTACTGACAGAGCAAAGCAAACAGTGGGTATGCACTGAAGTAGAGCCTGGCCCACCCACTCTTAACCCCTCTCCTCCAGCTGGGAAACTCTCATTTGCCTGTCAAGTCGATTTCAAAGTATCTTTGCGATGGGTAATGTCTTCCCGAATCGCAAAGTTACTTCACTTGCCACTCAAATCCCAGATAATTTATATACCTCTCTGTATCCCAGCCTTTCTTACTTAGCGAGTGCTGGATGGTGAAAATTTCCTAAAGGCCCATGCCTTTAAGGGTGGTGCCTTGGCAAGGTGGTGGACCCTTTAGTGGTGGGACTCAGTGGATCCCTGGGGTATGTCTCTGGTGGGGATTGTGTGACCCTGTTTTTTATTCTCTCTTCTTTCCTGATTAAGGAAAAGTGTTTGCTCTGTCATGAACCCTTAAGCAATGCATTCTACTAGTTATAGACTGCAGTATCTAGTTCTATCAGGCAGAATATAATTCAGGTGTTTTGTTATATGGTGCAAACCTGACTAGTACACACCCTAAACACTATCGTGTGCCTTCTAGACCATGGTCAAAATAGCAGTCATCTTGAATTCCAGCACAACAATGCAGGGAGAATTGCTCTTATACTAAACAATAAATAAGTGAATTGATGGAAACACAATCTTTTCAGTATTCTATAAGTGTATCTACAATATTGTAGCATAATTTGTAATTCTAGAACAATGATGCTCTTAAAGTTTATAAGGAAAAAACTATTTTTATATGACTAAGTGCAAAGTCAATCAGGATGCTGCAGGACTATGGTGCACCTCGAAAGGATGTTCAGCTACAGCTGAAATCATAGCCAGGAGTTTCCAGTAAGCATGACTTTAGTTAATCTGGATACATGAGTACTAAGCACACCTGTTCCTGCGGCATTCTCCAAGCAACACATTGCCGGTTCCTAGAGTTACAAAGCATGTGTTCCAGTTTGATAAGACTGAAGCATGTCTAGGGATGGGGATCTAACTCGGTGACAGAGTATTGCCAAGCATGTGGAAGTCAGGCTTGAATTCAATGCCCAGCACTGGGAAAAAATTCTATCCTCTTTGTAAGAATGCTAAAGAACTAATGGATGCTCAAGTTTGGATTGAGCATACTTTGTTTCATTTACAAAATAAAGCCTAAAGTTTCTGACCTGTTGGGGACATGGTCCCACAGCTGCTTAATCCCAAATAATCACATAAAGGTTTATATTAACTACAAACTGTTTAGCCTAATGGCTCAGGCTCATTACCAACTAGCTCTTACAACTTAACTCATTCTTATTAATCTATGTATTGCTACTTGACTCTGTGGTTTACTTGTGCTCCATTACATGTTGCTTTCTGGGTGGCAGCCTGCAGCATCTCCTTGACTCCACCTTTCTTCCTTTTTTTGGATTTCCCACCTGCCTTTTTAGCTGCTTTGCCATAGGCCAAAACAGTCTCTTTACTAATAAATGGTAATGAAGCATACTCATAGCATACAGAAAAACATCCTACATCGCTTAGGTAGAAGGACCTGTCTTGTATTTAGGAGCAAGGCTGCCTGCAGGAGTTGAGGCATGAAGCCAGCCTGCAGACGGACAGCAATGGTGAGAAATGCATTTCATGTTCATTCCTTATATTTGTTTTATCACAGAAACCCTAAGACATCCAGCTTTGCCTTATTTTCTTCAACCCTCTTTACTCTTAGCCCAGCTGGTCCCAAGTTCCTATATGAAGAGCAAAGCATGTGCACGTTGTGTCTCTGAGCCTGGGGTCACTGTAATAGAAGCTTGGAATGAGGCTTTAAAGATAAAGCGAGATACTATATAAGCTTACCCAGGGTCTGCCTCCACTACACGCATATACTGTCACCACACGCAGAATGCTGGCATATTTGCACTGAGTGTCTTCTCTATCTAAGTCACAGATGGAGCCTATCTTCAGGCAGCTCCTGTGAATGGCTGAGACAGATAGATCAAGGCCATCCAGTGGTGGGGGAACTTGATAAGCATGCTAGAAGTCCAGAACCATTTAATAATTTAAAAGGAATAAAAGAAAGAGACAGACATTCATTGCCCTATTACTCTGTATACCTGAAACCTCAACATTTACAAGTAGAGGCACATTTCATATGGGTTCAGTGTCAGAAATACCTCTGACAATCCCATCTCCTCCATGCTGACTGCAGCTGTTAACATCTCTTTCCTAGCATCTTCTGTGACATTCCAGACACTACATACCAGGGTAGGTTCCTGTTGCTGAAGAACACATCACTGTCTCATGGAATAGAATGCTGATTTGGGAAAATGGCTGTCCAGCCAGGGAACTCATTTCCATTTTTTTCTCACCTCAGTGTGCCTTTGAAGGGGACTGTACCGATGACTTCCTGCCACAGGTTCTGAGTTGAATGAAGTACCATGTTGCAAGGCCTTTCCCAACCCCATGTTTGCCACCTTTTGCCTTCTGCTTGGCAGACAGACCTATGTGCAAAGTGGGGAAGGCTGTCTGGAGGGATCTAGGCAAGGGGCCAGGCCCCAGATGGACAGCAATGATGGAGAATACATTTCACATTCAACCCCTTACATTTGAGTTTAATCCACCCAGGAGAAAGGAACTAGATTTTCTTTTTTAGTGGGGTATGCTCAGAGAGAGATAAAGCTACCTCAATTTATAGCACACCCCTCAAGCAAATGTCAGGAAACAGTGAGCAGGGTCAATGTTAAAAGGATCTGGAGGAAACATTTTGAAATGGGAAGTACAGAGAAGTTGTCATAGGCAGCCACGCAAGAAGCTATGCTTCCTTAAACAGAACAGACCTGAAACAAAGGGAAGAAACAAAGCTGGCCAGAGGATGCTGGGATAGGCCTGGAGGACCACATTCCCAGGCCTCTGCAACTACTGAAGCCTACATAAGAGTACTAAAAGGGATCCATGGTAGTTAATCATATTGAACTTACTGGCAAAAATTTGCGTGCAGGTTTTGTTTCAGTAGGCTCTCTATACATCATTTCATCATCCTAGCGACTAAGCCAACCAAAGTGGAAATGCTTGGCCACAGAATAATTTATGGACATTTTGCAAATAGAGATAGACATTTAATAACATTAAACTTTCAAACGAAGTCAATGGGAAGAAATCTGTATTATAAATTTGTGGAGAAATTAAAACCCAGAATTGGCATTCTCATCCCGTGTTGACTTCAAGTTTAAAAATTCGTCTTTTGGCTGAAATGCTGGCGCAGCTCCCAGATCACTACACTGGGCAGTTTTGTGTTCATTCTCCCGTAAGAGCAGAGAGGAAATCTGAGTCACGTGATAGACGACGCATCCTCATCTGAGTGTTTGCTGTGACTTACAGTTTCAAGCCTGGGCACCGTAAGCAAATGTCCTTTTGGAAGTTTATTGTGTCAAGTTTGTCCCACATTTGGGCTTTTGCTGGTGACATTTGCTGCTTTCCAAGTGCCCAAGCCCAATCCGAAGGTTCTGTCTTCTGTTTTCAGGCTAAGGAAGGCTGAGGTGTGCTTTCTACAGAAAACATGTGTGCTCCATAGCCTTTTCAGATCTGAGTGATAGCGCTGTTGGCCAAGAGTTCAATGTTAATGAGTCAACCACATAACTAAATGAGGCATCTTTAAACACAGACACACATGAAAACTATTATGTAGCAACACATAAGGTTATAAAATTCTGTGACTACAGAGTACTTGAGAAACCTAATGGTGAATTCACCCTGGGAGCAGTGGATTGGCTTTCACTAACTTACTAAGTATTGTGGCTTTATATACCTAAGAGTTTCAGTAGGTAAAATCATATTAAAATTAAAAAGTAAATTGCCTGAACAACTATCATATATCAAGCATAATGTTAAAGCTGCACAAACATTGCATTTCTGGATTCTGAGCTGTCAAAAATCCTATCAAGTTTGGCAATAGAATGGTATTCATAAAGTCCTTATTTTTAGAAAACTTGGACCAAAAAGTATCATTATTTCAGAAAACAACAGCCATCCCTAGCTTTCCAGTAAAAAATAATAATAATAATAATAATAATAATAATAATAATAATAATAAAAACCCTCAGCTCTTTGTCCTGTAAACTGAATGGACTTTGTGGGTTTTCACAGCCCATTGCAAGATACTATGGGATTTATGATAATGCTCCCTTCCTAGCCAGGCAGCCTACTCACCTGTTACTTCCACTCTGTGACATGGACACAGCCCATGTCTTCTACCCCACAGCCTTATCTGTGCTGACCAAATTGCAGAGCAGAAGAATATACAGCAAACGCATCTGTCCCCAGCATATTGTGCCTGTCCTTGACTTTATAAACATTTGCATTCTCCAAACAACCAAGTTTAGCAGTTTCTCATTCTTAGTTGTCTTGCTTGTTTTACCATTCAGCTACTGGTTAATAAACCAGGAGGTAAAAAAAACTAGGGAAATATCGTTTGCTCTTTAGAGAATCCCTAGGCAGATTATAAACTGGCTGTGGGTCTGTGCTTGAACATAGGAAAGATGGAATCATTTTAATGCTCCCAAACATCAAGTTGACACAGCACTAACAATTGTCACAAGAAAAGGTTTAATGTGTGTTCCAGCATTATAAGCTGCCATCAAAACAGAGACACATGAAAATGACTGTATTAGCTGGGTACGGGAGCATATGGCTGAAGCCCCATCAGTATGGAGGCTGGTGTAGAGGTTCAAGAGTTCAAGGTCATCCTTGACTATCTGGCAAGCTTGAGGCCAGCCTGAGACTCTGTCTCAGAATATAACACCAGTCATATAAAATTACTTTCAGGTTAACATGTGAATGGAACATAAATGAGTTTTGTTTCAGAACTTAGACCTCTTCCCTAAGGTATTTTTCATGTATATGCAAATGGTTAAAATTAAGAATTCTAAGTTGGAAACACTCCTAGTCTCAAGTATTTTGGATAAGACATACTCAGATTTTCTTTAACTCTAATTTGATTGTAGATTTTTTTTCTAAATTCTAGGTGAGTTTTATATATACATACATACATATTATAATGAATATGCCTTCATTTGGCTTATATATTATACTATCTCTAAGTTAAAATCTAAAAAATTAAGTTATATATAAAGTGTATTATGTGGGAGTGAGTGTGGATAAAGGTCAGGAAGCTAGAAGAGGGTCCATGGGAGGGGACAAAAACAGGCTTTGAAGGATGATGTCATAGGACTTATGTGACAGGAAGGAGGAAACTGGGATGGGAGGAGGTAGGAATATAAAGGCGAGGAGCAAATGTGAGGACCCAGTCAAACTTAGTATACAGAAAAATACCGCAGTGAAAACTGTCACTGCATGGTCATCAAAGAGTCATATGACAAGTGAACAAATGCTATACTGAATCTAGTATCACGTGTTCCCTTCTAAGCTCAGTGAAAATTAACACAAATGTAATAGAAAATAAACTGCTTGGTCATGAACATTCTAATCCACCTTGAAAAGGCTGAATAAGACGGCTCAGATGGCCAAGCTTCTAGCCTGGAACCATAGATAATTATATAAAGTGGATATATATTCAAAAGCTGTGTTCTTCAAAAGCACGGCCTATGAAAGCAAAAATCTGTTAGAACTATCCAGGTTAGAGTGGGAACAGGGTGGGAGGCACACCTAAAATCCCAGCACCTCAGAAGCTGAGGCATGAGGGTTGTAAGTTTGAGGCTAATTAGCTCAGGCTTCATTGGGAGATCTTGTATCTTAGAAAAATAATAAGAAAGGAAATATAACTACTTGTCTATGGAATAGGAAATTCTTATGTTTCCAAATATAATGAAGAGGCACATCAAAAATTACAAGTAGCACTCAGTCAGTAAATGACAGCTTCCAGAGAATGACATTTTCTTCCATTAAGACAATTACTGCTAAACATGAATATGAATACATAATTCAAGTAGATGAATATTTCTCAAGGCACACAGACTACTGGCACAATTTTAAGGTAGCAGTTTCCAAGTTTTATCACTCCAGGATGAACATTGAATAATCTCAAAAACACGAGTGCCACATGATTCTTTAATGAGGCGTTTCCCCACAGACAGAACAGTTCTTCATTCCTTAATTGACCACATGGACACATGGATTCTATCACAGAACCAGTGAATTTTGGAGCCAGGCATAACTTCAATTAGAGATAATCTAAATGTAGTCCTAAGTGACAAAGGAGAATAAGTATTAAAGGCCCTCTGTGGTCAATAAGTATCTTTACACATTAGTAAGCTTTAACTGAAACACTATGTTCTATAATCTAATGTAGGATATCAATTATATTAGTTACGTCTTATTACTGTGATCAAATAAGCTGGTAGAACTTAAGGGAATGTCTTAGTTTGATTCCTATTATTGTTATAAACAGCATGACCAAAAGTAACTTAGAGAAGAAGGGAGTTTATTTCATCTTACAAGTCCCAGGTCACAGTTCATCACAGTGAGAAGTCAGGGCAGGAATTCAAGCTGGGCAGGAACCTGGAGGCAGGAACTGAAGCAGAGGCCATGGAGGTACACTGCTAACTAACTTGCTCTTCTTGGCAAGCTCAGCCCGCTTTCTTTTTACACAATTTTATTGTGTGCATATGAGTGTTTTACCTGCATGTATGTATGTGTACAACAGGTATGCCTTATGCCTGGGGAGGTTGAAAAGGGCATCAAATACATTGAAATGAAGTTATGAATGTCTGAACCTCCATGTAGGTGCTGGGAATCAAACCTGGGTCCTTGGCAAGAACATATGCTGTTAATCATTGAGTCATCTCTCCAGACTCTAGTCTATTTTCTTATAGTTCCCAGTACCACCTGCCTGTGCCTGACACCACCCCAGTAGCCTAATGTATTAATATTAATTTCTCACATTAACTATTAATCAAAGGAATGCCTCCATCAGATTGCCTGTAGGCAAGTCTAGGGAGACATTTTCTCAGCTGAGTTTTCCTCTTCCCAGGTGACTCCAGTTTAAATCAAGTTGACAAAATAAACTATGTTGGCTCATGGTTCCAGTGGGTTTAGTTTATGGTTACTTAGTTCTATACACTGGGCAGAACATTATGGCAGCAGAAGGGTATGACACAGAGTTCCTACTCCATGACCTATCAGGAAGTAGAAAGTTAATCAGTAAGTTACAAAAACACACTCCCAAAGACCTCAATCCAATGACAACCAGGCCCTCCCCACATCTTGATGTTTCCAGCAACTCCTAAAATAGCATTGCCAGCAAGGGATGGAGTATTCAAAACAGAAGCCTGTGGGAGGCACTTCACATTCAATTTATAACATTATTTGAAATAATTGTCGGACATTATTTTGTTGGTCATATTTTGTTGGCGTTAGGGCCAGTAAAATCATGAGGAGTGGCCAAAACTGGAAGGGCTGATGCTAAAGGAGCCATAATGAGGTGGGAACTATCTAAAGACAGAAACTGAGAAAGGCAAACACTGGTTCCCAAAGATGTCCAAAGTGTGATATTCCAAAGCTGTGAGTATCATGTGTATGTGTGCACCTAATATGGTCATTTAGGGACCCTAACCAACTGGAAACAGAACTTTGTTTAGGGACTGGGGCAAGCATCAAGCCTGAGCCTTTACAGAAGAAGGGATTGCCAGAGCTAGGCAAGTTGAGGCCAGGATCCTAACTGCAGTACAGGCACCATAGTCCCAAGGGATATGACAGTAGTCACTGAGTCCCAACGCTGGGCAAGCTGACCTGAAGACTCAAAAATGACTGTGAGACCTCAGCCATAGAGATTCCCAAGGATTTAGTCAAAGTACATGCCTGAGGCAAGCGGGTCCCTACCCGAGAGCTCTGGGAAGAGAGGAGAAGCCTGTCTTCACCATGAGATGATGAGCGCAGGTACCAGAGGGAGAAATTAATAACTCACAGGATGAGAACCAAGTGGTAGAAACAGGTTTGTAACCAATGACATCACATTCACCCCATTTGGCTTTTAGATGAGAAGATTATTTCCTACATAAGCCAGTTTGGCTTCAGTTGCTATGGAGTCTTGAATAATTCAGTCATTATAAAATTTTCTCTTTTCAAATAAAACCCCAGCTCCTGAGCATCTTAAAGAGGGGAAGTTTAAGGGGGACAGAGAAAAGAAGAAGAAGGTCAAGTGTCCAGCCGCTGTGTCTTTAATTCGCCAGCATAACTCTTGAGAAACTCTCCAACCTTTTTAAACACCAGATGGATGAGACCTAGGAATTGTATATAGATGCATCCATCACAAACAAACTGAGGGTCACTACTACCACACTTCCCCAACATGACCCCAGTTGACACTTGCATAAACCCCCCAAATCAGAGGGCTTCTATGTTAAAATTAACTTCACTTAAACTTTTATTATAGAAAAATGACAAATATAGCATGCACAATCTCATCCATACTTTACCTGATTCTATTACTACCCTATCCCAGTGTGCTTTGCACTTAGGATGCCACATACATTTCATCCTCATGTCTTCCTAGGATCCTCTTGGCTGTTACAGTTCCTCAGACTGTGATGACCTCGGGAGTTTTGAGAAGTACTGATCAGGAACCATTTGGGCTCACCTTATATTTCTTGCCCTCTTGATTGGGCTGAGGTCTTAAGTTATTGCTAGTGAAGCCAAGTGCCATCTTACCACATAACATCTAGATGTATCCTATGAGCATGGTTTGCCAGTATTGATGCTGAATTTACTCATCTGGCTAAGGCAGAAGTGTCAGCCCTCTGGCTCTACCCACTGCAAAGCCACACCTTCTCCCAACGTGTAGGCAAAGCAATCACAGAGTACAGTCATATAAAAGGATGGAGATTTCTGTTCCTCTTAAGTACCTCTTCTTTGGAATCCTTTCCTGTCCAACAGACCCAAGGAAACTATCTATCTATTTGCCACATGACCTCATGTTTTCGTTACATAGTTTCAACACTATTTCTGAAGTGCTATAGATAAAACACAAGGCTCCTTTGACTGCTAGTTCATTGATAGAATACACTAAGTGTCACAGTAAATGTTTATTGCAAGCTTGACTAGAATTAACATTACCCAGGAGACAGAAGCACACATGAGCATGTCTGTAACAGTTTCCAGAAAGGACTGAGAGAGAAGCTCTACTCTGCATGCATATTCTTACTTTTGTAACTAGATGGGGTTTTTTCTTTCTTGCACACGTTACATAATTCAATAATAGCAGCCAGCATGTCTTTACAAAACAAACAGGTGATATTCTGTAATCAAATACTGGCTCTGCACTTGAACTAAATCGCTATATCAAGATACAGTCTGAGCTAATGGAGATAAAATACAATGACTGATGTGTTCAATCAGAAAAGTACCTTGTTTAAAAAGTCATGGGTGACAGAAGAAAAATACTTCAGCCATTTGGTTTAAGTAACTCCCCTCTTAAAAAAAATGAAAAAAAAAAAAAAACCCATGGATAAGATAGAAGCCTGTTGGGAGTGTGTCACCTTTCTTTGGAATAGAAGGTGACACTGCAATACCATGTCAGTTGTGAAGTCCAAAAGTACCTTGACAGGCAAGCCAGAGGTGCTTTCCATGGATGCACAGCCATTAGTATCATTTGCTGTCACTGGTTTTGACCTCAACATTTCCATCAGGAGACATAACTCTAGGAAGCCTTCTTCCTCTTCTTTTATTCCACAGAATGGACATACTATGCATATTGTCTTTGAAAGTAAAAATAAGTCATGTCCTAGACATATATCATCTCATTAGTTAATTCTAGGGGGCACACTCCTGTGGAGGTCAGAGGACAACTCTGCAATAATTGCTTCTCTTCTCCTGTGTGGGTCCTGATGTAGAAATCGGGTTGTTGGGTTAGTTCTGGGCATCTTTACCTGCTGCTCCATGAGCTTTTTATTTTACCTCTTGATATTTCTTTTTCTTCTTTTTTAATCTACTTTTTTTTAAAGATTTATTTATTATGTATACAGTATGCAGAAGAGGGCACCAGATGCCATTATAGATGGTTGTGAGTCACCATGTGGTTGCTGGGAATTGAACTCAGGACCTCCGGAAGAACAGTCAGTACTCTTAACCTCTGAGCCATCTCTCCAGCACCCCTCTTGGTTCTTCAAGACATGGGTTTGCTGTGTAGCCTTGGCTATTCTGGAACTCACTATGTAGATCAGGGTGGCCTCAAACTCACAGAGATCTGCCTGTCTTTGCCTCCTGAGTGCTGGGAGTAAAGGATTGCACCACCATGCCTGGTACCCTTGATCCATCTTATCAACTCCCATATATAATGGACCCATTTTGTGGGTCCTCAGCCTGCAATGGAGAGACTCTGTTTCCAAGAAAGGAGGGAGAGAGAAGGGTAGAGAGGGGAGAGTGTGTTCATATTCATGTGAGGCATACATGAGGTCAAAGCTTGGGAGAAGCTACCAGGTCTCTGAAGATCACAGGGAACTGGACATCCTCAGAGCTCAGAACTTAGATTATCAGATGGTGAACAGTCATGACCAAATCATAAGCCAATATAAATATGCATCTGCATCCATTCCCACATACATTAGAGAGACCTCTGCATGCCAATGTCTAGCTTACACTGTATAAATTCTTTCACTGGATGGTGAACCTTGAGTCAGAATGAACCATGGAATTTAACTCATCAACTGAAAACCTCATTTATTTCCCTCTTAATAATAAACCGAGCACAGGAGCATTTCCAGTTGTAAATGATAGTCTTTGTTCAAACCTGTTCTTACTATCTAATCTTTTGTGAAAACAAGCCCTTTATATTGTTTCAAAATGAGTGCTCTATTCAAATGAACTTTAAATTGGGGTGAGGGGTAAAAGAAACAGTCTTATAAAGCAGGGTGTACTGCCAAAAGGAACATTAAGTTACTGAAGAGGAGACTTGGTTTACTGAATGCATATACTTGATGGATTAATAGAGAGCAAGCAACACTTGAGAGCGGAGAGGTGGAAAGGAGGAGAGAGTGAGAGCTAGTTGCTAGGGAAACAAACTAGTGGACCACAGTCACCACGCAGGTGACTGTGATGGCCATAAATTCAGTTTTATCCAAACCATAGGAAGCAGGACCACAGGGGGCACAGCCTCTCTCTAAGCTGCTGAGAAGGGAACTTGCTGCTTCTGTTACCTGAAGCAACAGCCTTCTGGAAAACTGTAAGGAACAGAACTCATTACAGAGACACGGATAGAGAAAAGCCGTACAGGTTCAGGAAATTAAAGGGATTCAAAGTTCTGGCAGCGTCTGCCCCATGTTCTACCTGTAAAGCTAAGAGCCCAAAAGATTCTCCTCTCATCCATGAACTGCAGGAACAAGCTGGCCAAATTAAGCTTCCCAAACTCTACTGAGCTGTTATTCTTTAAATCATTTTCCCTCTCTGTTTCTCTTTCAGAAGCTAGCCAGGGATTTAATAATGAGTAATTTTTCTGCACTGATTCTCTCTTCAATGTTTAAATTTTGGATGAAGGCAGACATATTTAGAGTTAGACCTTGACATCTAATAGAATGTGGTCCTTGGACACATAAGCAATACCATAAACTAACAAATTCACCAAGTGGCCAGAAGAGACCTCAGCTGGAGAAGAGACTAAGGAGTGAATTTGTGAAGTGCAATGGTGCATGCCACCAATGACATTACCAGATCGTGCAAAACAAAATGGGCATCTTAACATGCCATCTATGCAGAGCCTGCATGAAGCTGGCATCTCAGTCTCCACTGTGCGCCACTGTCACATCCATTTCTTGTGAGCAGGGATTATTTATTCTCAACTAATTTCAAAATCAAAGACCTGCATTTACAGGTCATTCATCCATTGTATGTATGACCCTCCTGAGGCCTGCCAATCATAAAAACAAAAACACGGTCCTTGGGCTCATACACTGAGATCCTGAGAGGTTGTGAGGGAAGAAAATTGGGTCCCTTAACAAGCAAGTATACTTTTCTTGCACCTATAGCATCCATGCATGGAAAGAAAATTCCAGATACTGCAACCTTAGGTGTTGTTAAGCTTAAATTCCTTGGCATATATTTATCTTCAGAACTGTGGGAAATGGCCTTATATTTTGGTCACAGGTCCCCAGGCTTGTAATATAACACATAATGCTTTTTAGAATAAAGCCTACATCTTACCATTCAGATGCTTCTAAGCTCGACAAACACATATGTCACTGGTTTTCTTCAGTGAGTGATTATATTTTCATGAGATACTATAACATAGTTAGGACTTAGGAGACACTCATCACCATCCATCAACCATTCCACAGGACCACAAAATTAAATGCTCATAAAAGCACAGATCTACAATCACATATTAAGATAATAATGCAATCAATACTATATTTACCCTACCACACGCGCCAAAGCCCAGAGGGAGAAGGCAGAGCCACACTTTTGACACAATTTGGGTGCACAGCACAATAAGCATGTATTAAAAGGTGCTTTGTCAAAACACACAGTGAAATGTTTTTTTCTGAGCATAGAATCAACAAATCCAAGAGAATTGCTCATATTCAATCAACATAAACTGCTCAGTGAGATAATTAAAGACCCAAGCCATTAAGGGCTCGGCATGAAGACTGATATTAAAAATGAATCCATTCTGAAAATGTGCCACCTCAGGCCTCCTATTTACAGTGTGGCCCGGCACATCAGGGGAACCACCTCTCTCTCTCTATCACACCTCTGTGGAGGAAGATTTAGGTTCTGATTATGCCAGCAAGATGAATTATTTTTGGTCAGAGTGATAATTGATTCTTGCTGCCGTGAGAATTACTGACAGTAGCAAAATAGCTACTATTGGAGGTTAGTAGTGACAGATGGAGTCTGCTGGAGAGGACCAAGGCTTCTTCGAGATCTGGGAAGGAACGGAGCTTTCTTACATTTCCAATTTTTTCTGTCTTCTTTAAAGATATGTGTATGATGTATGCATATGTGTGTCTAGAGGTATGCATACCCATGCACACACACATAGAGGCCTGGGGAGGACATCAGGCATCTTTCTCTATCCCTTTTCACCTTATTTTGGATCTCACTAGGCCATTTTGGCTAGCCTGGCTAGTCAGTGAGGCCCATTGGCTCTTCCTGCCCCTACTCCCCCTCAAAGCTACAGGTGCACAAAGCCACACTCAGCTTTCCAAGAGTGCTTAGCAAGCTCATTATCCACTGGGTCATTTCTTCAGCACCATATCTGATTTAATAAGGTCTGAGAGAAAGTTCAAGGGCTACAGAGATGACTCTGCCAGTAAAACAATCAACTTGCAAGAACAAGGACCTGACTTTAATCCCTGGAACTCTTGTAAAAAGCTGGGTACAGAGCCATGAACTTGTAATCTCAGTGATAGCGAGATGTGAGGTGAAAACAGGCAGAACCCTGGAAGCTTGCAATACAACTAGGTTAGCTTATCTGGTCAGGTCCAGGCCAATGGGAGACCGTGTCTTATTAAAGGGTGGAAGATATTTGAGGTTAGCCCCTGAGGTCTATCTACATGCGTGTGCAAGGCTAAGTTTGCACTCCATTTCACACAGAGTACATGCACATAAACATATATAAATACCAGAGAACATGCATACACACAAACATATATATACACATAAATGCAAAAGTTACCATGTAAAAAATAAAGTAAGTTCTTGTCCCACTTTAAATATCCAATTATTATTCTGAGAATCAGTCTCTACCAGTTTTCTATAAATTTCCTCCAGTTCTTCCTGACCATAGAGACCTATGCATGTACATGTAACTTTCCTTTAAAACACAAATTTAGAGTATACCACATGCCATGGCAAGCTGGGCACTTGATATCATTTATTAGCATCATAACTTTGCAATCATTTCAGATCAGCCACACAAAGGTACATATCCACACATAACATTTTCTATTACACTTAAGACATAAATGACATAATAACACCCAGTGTGTAAAAGATGCTAACTTCCAGATAGGCTTACAAAGAAGCTTAGAAATACATTGCAGACATGCCTGCCCTGTACCACTTTCCGCTGCTATGCTGTAAGGTTCAGGTTATTGAGACTCAAATTCAGAAAAATGGAGTTCTTCACATGCATAGCGAATGGATGAGCTCTCTGGTCACACAGAGAGACAGGTGAACTTGTAAGACGATGAGAAAATAAAATGAACTTGAAGGACAGTCTCAGGCCAGGCAGATCCCCACCTAGTCCTCCCAATCTCTGCAGACTTCCTTCAGAGTCCTCACTTCCCTTACTGCTCACTCATCTGAAAGCCGGAGTCAATCCATTTCAGAGCACCCGCCTGCCTTTCATCTGTCATGACTTGGTTCCCACTCCACAGTGCCATCCACTCTCTGACAAGCTCTGTGACAGAGAGCAGGAAGGACAGTGAATCACCAGTGAGGCAGCCTGGGGTGGCTTTTCTGAATAAAAATATGCATAATTCAGTGACCGAAGAGCTATTCTTGGAAACTGATGATGAGGAACTCAGGCTCTCCATGAGGAAGCTGGTCCTTTACTATCAGCTAACCAAGCTGATCATCTCAGGAAAGCAGATGTTAGACCGAACTCAACAGAGCTGTAATTAACAAGGTCGATAGAAATCCAGAGCGGGACAGTCATTTAGTACTGGCACCTATACAGGGGCTAGAACTCAGTCATCCCTGTGTTCTCAAATACCTGCAATATGCAAAGGTCATGGTTTAATATGGCAGACTTAGCAGAAACTATGGTTTTAATCTTTTGGAGAGAAATCTTAACTCTGCAGGGGCCCTTGGAAAAACATTATGCAGATGGTGTCTCATTGGGTTCTCATTTCCATCTGAGATACCATATAGTCCACAGAGCACTTGTTTCTGTCACATGCATGTGTATATGTACACACACACACACACACACACACACACACACACACACACACTAAACACTTAAAATTGAAAGAACAACAATAAAAACAAGGAAGGGAAAGTGGAGTATCAGAAGGCTGTATGTATATAACAGTATTTTCCTAGTATGTACAGGCCCCAGGTGATTCAGTCTCCAGAACCCAAACTTACAAATACTTTGTAACTATTTCAAATAAGTTAAATAATTTATAACAAAATATATTAAAGTAGAAACATTTTAACTTCTTTTTACAAATTATCTACTAAGAAATCACCTAAGCAGAATAATTAATCTTGGAAGAATTCATGTTTTGATTACTTTAAATTAATAACTGCTTCTACACTCCTGTCTGAAGAATCTGCTTTCTCCAACATGAATTTATTATTTATATATTTTAATATTATCCACAATCTTCTTTGAAATCACATTTTTATGATTTCTGAGTTTCCCTGTCCACATTTTCATTCTTTCCAACTGACCATAATATTTGTAATTTGGAACATACTTTCTATGTACTTGCTGCAGTATCTGCTAAGTTCATAGCAAATTCTGATAAATTGTAACTTTTTTTTTTTGAGACAACATAGGACAAGTTTGCCTTAAACTCATGGCATTTCTCTTACTCTGAGTGTGGTAGTTTGAACAGGCATGGCCCCATAGACTCCTGTATTTGAAAGCATGGCTCATAGGAGTGGCACTATAAGGAGGTGTGGCCTTGTTGGAGGAAGTGTGTCACTGTGGGGGCAGGTTTTGAGGTTTCACATATGCTCAAGCCATACCCAGTGTCTCAGTTAACTTCCTGTAGTCTTTGGATCAAGATATAGAACTCTCAGCTTCTTCTTCAGTAACATGTCTGCCTGCACACTGTCATGCTTCCTGCCATGAAAATAATGGACTGAATCTCTGAACTGTAAGCCAGCCACCCCAGTTAAATGTTTTCTTTTAGAAGAGTTGCTGTGGTCATGGTGTCTCTTCAGAGCAATAGAAACCCTAACTAAGAGTTTGGGAGTGATGATATTATGGTCATATGTCAGCATACCCAAGTTCTAATTTATAAGTTTTCAACCAAAATATATAAATAATTCAGCCCAGATGTTTTTGTAGATACTGTGTGTGTGTGTGTGTGTGTGTGTGTGTGTGCGCGCGCGCGCGCGCGCACGCGCATTTGTGTATGTGAATGGAAGATAGCCCCTGGTGTCATTTCTTGGCCACTGTATACTTAAAAAACAAACAAACAGGCTCTCTCACTGGCCTGGAGCTCACTAAGTAGGCAAGGCTGGCTGTCTATCAAGTCCCAGAGACCAACCTTTCCAGCACCAGGATAACAAGGGTGTTATAACCACTATGCTTGGATTTCTGGGTAAGTCACACTCAGGGCAAGTACTTTATCAGTTTTGCCATCTACTCCCATCATGGTACTATTATTTGCTACTTTAAAAAAGACAAACCGATAAGCCATGTAAAATAAACTGTTTCTATTAGCAGTTTTCTTATGCTTTCTCAAAGTTGGATGCTATAATGTAATCATACTCTCCATCTTTTCTCATTGCTAGACAGATATAAAATTATCCGATAAAAAATAGAAATCCACCAAGATATTTTCCACAGATCAAGCTATTCCAGGGCACAATTATAGACTTTTGAAAACTCATACACAGTATTTGAGCTCTTACCATTTGATTTGTTCTATTTCTTTTATAGGGATGTATTTCAAGATTTAGTTCCAATCAGTGACTGCAGTTGGCTACTAACTTCAAATACTACTATTGAGGTCAATTAATATAACACAGTAATTAAAAGTTTCCAGCTGTGAGGCTGGAGAGACGGCTCAGCAATAAAGAGCATTGGCTGCTCTTCCAGAGAACCTGAATTTGATCCCCAGCAGCCATATGGCTGATAACAATCATCTGTAATTCCACTCCCAGGGGTTCTGACGCCCCCTTTTGGCTTCTAAGGGCAATGCACACACATAAAGTCCTAAAAAAAAAAAATTCCAACTGTTTTAAGCAATACAACTGAAGTGTGGGGTTTGGATATAAGGAGGTCTGACACCAGTTGGTCAGATGCCTCTGCCTAAGAGCAGGAACTTTACAAAGGGCAAAGAATGTTTAGGGAAAATGGAAGCAAACAGAGGAGTCTGAACAGGAGCAGGAAAGGAGGTCAGAGCCATGGGGGGCCTGAGTCTAATTCTCACTATGCAAATTTCTCCACAGGACCCTGGCAGCTCAGCGGCAGAGAAGACAGGCCCGGCACATTTACAAGGTAGATGTATCAGGCTAAGAAGAAAGAGACTGCCAGGAGAGTAAACCACAGGGATACGGGTTCTGAGAGGTGTGGCTGAATACGAAGACTGTGGGCAAAGGCAACAGTGCCCTTCTCAATAACCTCATCCGAAAAAGCAACTGGGATGCTGTCATTTGGCAGAAGTCAGACATGAGGAAGTGGGGACTGCCCTGAGGGTGCCCTGGTAGACAGGGGTCCTGAGGTTGGATTGCTGCAATGTTGGAGTAATTAAAGCAAGCGAGAGCTGATCAGAAAGTCACAATGTCGCTGTCCCCACAGACACTGATGGCAGCCACGTGGCTAATTGTGAAGGACAATTTGCTAAGTAAAATGAGTGAGGCACAGAAAGATACAAACGGTGAGCTCTCATTTACACGAGGAAGCTGAAATCCTAGAGTAGAGAGTATAATGGCACTGACAGGAGCAGGGAAGGGTCGCAAGGGAAGGAGGGATGGTTAAAGGATTACGGGGTGCAACTACATAAGAGAAATGACTTCTCACTAGCTACAAATTTCAAAATAGCTTCTAGACTCGAATCTGAATGTTCTCAAAACATGGAAGTAAAACTGTTTGAGGCTATGGATTTTCCAGAAACCTTAATGCAACCACTAAATCTCACGCATGCATTGAAAAAACTCACACAATGCCACATAAATATGTACAACTACTACCAATTAGAATTTTTAATAACTAAATCCAGCTATTGGAAGAAGAAAAACACTGTTCAAGAGCAGGCAGAAAAGATTTCCCCTTCCTTCTTGTCATGTGGTTTAGTTGTTATTTGATGGCATGTCTCTTTACTTTTGTAGTACTTACTTGAGTGGTCCTGCTGGGCATATCCGGGGTGCCACTCTACATGGGCTTATTAAATGTTGTGGTGGTTTGTACAATTGTCCTTCATGGGCTCATGTGTCTGAATACTTGGTCTCCAGTAGGTGGCACTGTTTGAGGAGTAAAGGAACCTTCAGAGGGGGAGGAAGTATATGTCACTGGAGACTTTGAGGTTTTAGAGCCTGACTCTGCTTCCTGTTTATTCTCTCTCTTTCTCTCTCCCTCTCTCTCGACTGCCAGGTCCTGCCCTTCCTTCCGTCATGCCTGTCTCTCCTCTATAAGCTAAAACAGGCCCATTTCTCTAGCTACTTCCAGTCATGTATTTTATCACAGAAAAGTAATTAAAACAGATAACATACCTCTGACCCAAGCCCATGTCCTTGTATCCGACTTCTTGTGACACAAGCCCCTTGCCAAATCTGACTGTACTTAGAAATCACAAGTTCAAGGGTTAGAATGAGTAAGAGTTTCCAGGTGGTAAGAGAAAATTGCCAGGACCCAGGATGGGGTCAGGTCCTGGTTGGCTCCCTGGATCACAGACAGGCCTAGAGCAGGCCTGGTCCTCGGGCACCATTTCACCTCTTGCAGGGTCTACACTCAAATGGTACTATGCTATTTTGCACTAACTACTCACCTACCTTCAAACATGCTTTACCCTCCCTTATAATTTTTCTCAAAAGACTTTAGTGCCCTGTGTATATTCAATTACTTATTAAGAAGTATACTGTCTCTGTCTCCTCCCATTATATGTTTCTCAAGCATAGAATGTTTATTCCTTGTTATAGGTCCCCAGTTAATAATACCAGACATGTTATGGGACTCCATAAGTACTTCCTGAGTGAGTGAGTAAGTGAATGAATGAATGAATGAATGAATGAGATGATGTGTGACAGAGTGCAGATGAAGGTTACAGAATTTCAGGAAAGAGACAGTTTTTTGAAGATTAGGTTTCTGGGATCATACAGCCTAGAAGAGTGATTATAGTACATAGAAATCCCTTTCCTTGATAGTACAATTTTATAATTGTAAGAAACTCCTAAGAATAGACAACTTCCATGAAGGGTGACAAGGTAGCCAGATGCAGGTGATGGGCTGCATGGCAGACGTAGAGTACTGAGAAGCCTGTGTGGTGATGTGGTACAGTCACAGTGCTGTGATGCACAGAGGAAGAGGAGGGTGGTCTGAGCTGAGTAGAAGCTTTTTAGAAATTGAACTGCTATGAGAAAAGACCCTTAGTAGGAATTCATGCATTGAATCTGCATGGCGTGAGGTGCTCTGCTCCTTTGATTAGCTGTCACCTTGAATGGCGGTCCCAGAGCATCACAGACTAGAATGTCTAATCTAATAGACACTGAAATTTATCATAGTGCAGGTGTGCTGTATATAAGCTCCAATTTTTCAATCTGCTGGGGAATTGGAAATAACATATCAGCAGTGATACCTTCTGTGTTTTTGTATTTTACAGTCTGAGCCTGCTGACTTTCAGTTATTATATGAATGCTTAAATGAAATAAATTATCTGTGCAATTTGTCAGTGAATAAATGATCGAAATCGATGTTTTATATTCTAATCCCATTGCTTCTCATGCACTTTTATGGCTCCACAGAAGTGAGTCCGAGGGGTCAGAAGATCCTTATAGAAGATTGTTACAGTAGTTGTATAACAGTAAGATTCTATTTGGGGCTGGGGACTGCAGCTTGGTGACAAAGTATTTGCCTAACACAAGGCCATGAGTGTGATCTTCAGAACACCTCCCCCAAAAGAGTTATGTCATTTTTAAAGCTGTGCATAATTTAGGATCTCATTAACTTGCAGTCAAAGATATTTGTCATGTAGATTGGGTCAAATGGAGAATATAGTATCTTAAAAAAATACCATAAAATTTATTAAAAGTAAAAAATATATTTAAGGTATGATTACAAAAAGCTAAAACCTCCTACAAAAGACAAATGACAGTGTGTATCCCAAAGGGGTTAATTCAGGACAAAAATAAAAAATAAACATACCAGGAATAAAGGTTGGAATTCTAAAATATGTGAAACAATCATTAGTGGGAATGAACAGAGTAGCAGCCCAACAACAGGACACTTCAACAACATGCTTTCAGTAAAGACAGGCCAGGTCAACAAAATACCACAAAAGAAAAGCAGGCCCTGCCCACTGTGGACCAACATGGCCTGACAGGAATATGAGTTCCATTCCAGCCAGCAACAGCAGAAGCACTCTTCTCTTGGATGTCATACAACCAACGCCCTGTAGGCCAGCCAAGCTGAACCCCCAAAGATCCAAACTCCTCAAAGATGAACCCCTACAGACACAGTCCCTCATAGGCTCAACCTCATATAGATTCAGTCCTACTCAGACTCAGCCTTTCACAACGTATTCAACTCTTCGCCACTCAGACCAGACTCTGTCCCACACAGGTTCCTCTGAACTAGACCTTCTACCAGGAGCATAAGCCACCTCCCCCAGCCCTCCATCACTAATCACCCTCCATCAAGTGTGCACAGAGTACAGTCCTGAAAGAACGCAGTCATGGTGGGTTATCACCTCTCTACAGAGAGCTGCTAAAGAGGATCATCTATATCTGAGGCCATAAAACCTTCTCACTACCCACCCAGTGTTGAGCAGGAACCACAGCCCTACCGAGTTCTTAATTAACTGTCTATGGTGAATGAAGATAAGATTTCTGTAATTTATATGTAAATCTACTAAGGTATTATATTCAGAAACACATTTTTCCTTCACTATTATGCTTGGCTACTTACCGAAGACTTTCTATTGAGAGTGATAATTTGTGTTCTAATTAAAAATGTTTCTGGGAACACAGTGTATAAATTATGAATACAATATCCCCATGAAAGCTAACATTGGTGACCCTACCCCCCAAACAGGGAGCTGTTCAAACAGCTTCATACACAAGCCAGCACAGTAGATAAAACACATTTCCTCTTGGAAACTGCATATATTTTCATGTCCTGGGCTACTTGGGAACCAAATGAATATTCTTCAAAGAATATGTTTTTAATGCTTAAGTTCTCAATCTCAGTAGGTATCTGGTTATATTATATATATTTGAATGCTGTCATGAAATGAAATAAATATTGGAAATATTTGCATCTCACCTAGAACAAGCATAACAAAGTAAATCATCATATTGACAAAAATCATTTCATCCATTTATAGTCATTGCTTAATTAAATAAAGGAAAAACAGAGTTATTGTGAATGGAATAAGATGTTTCAGGTAAATTTCTATGCTATTATTAAATAATCTTTCTTCTATGCTTTAAAAGTATTACTGAATCATAATTAGTAAGGCTTTCTAGGTAAACTGAATTATTCACACTTATAGTACCTACAAGTTAGTTTTTTTGTTTGTTTATTTTTTGGGTTTTTTGCCCAGAAAGTATTATCAGAACATTACACCACCCTGGTCAAAAGTACATGATGGGCCACTTGCTGCATTAATCAAATGATTCAATCTCTCCGGTTGGTTGCTCCATGTAAAATTGTAACATACAACCTCCAAAGTTTGTTGTAAAGATTAAGTAAGAAAAATAGATACATTTCTTAATCACCATTTCTTTTCTACGTGATATTAATTGAAAAAATATTTTATTTTTAATTATTTATTTTATTTTAATTATATGTTTGTATGTATGGAGAGGCATATGCACATGGGTGCAGATACCTGCAGAGACCCAAAGAGGGTGTCTGATCCTCTGAAGTTGGAGTTTGGGGAAAGAAAGACAGGTCCCCTTGGCCTGGGCAATAGTTGTGATACTGTGTTGTTGGTGACACTGGGTGGGGAATTTGTTGGGTGAAAAAAATTAATGTAGGATGACTCTAAATTGAAAAGAGGGAGCTGCCATTTGCTAAGATGAGACAGACACTAGGATAAATTTTGTGGAAAATTTGAATGGTATTTATTACACAGCAAAATGAAACTGCTGCGTAGTTCTAGGCTGGAAAGAGTTTCAGGAGGTACCAGAGTATGGAATCTAAAGCCTTATTGGAAAGTTGGTAACACACAGTAGCAATACAATCTATTTCTTTTTCTACAAAAGCACTTCCAATATATTCTTTTGTTTGTTTAGGTATATCCATAAGTATTCAAGTAGTACACATACGTATGAGTGTATGTGTGCATGCCATGATACTGTGTCAAGGTCAGAGGACCATCTTTGGTGCTGGCTCTTGCCTTCCATCTTGAGGCAGGTGTATGCCAGGCTGTCTGAGCTACAGGATTTCTTTTGTTTTCATCTCTCACCATGCAATAGAAACACTAGGATTATAGGCGTGTACTCTTATATCTAGCCTTATGTGAGTTCAGGTCCTTCCTCAGAGAACCATCTCTGCAGCCCTTTAAATGCAAACTCCATTGTATCATCTTGCAGTTTATCCAACCCACCATAGATGTGAAGGGGGAAAGTGAAGGAGGTGACCTTTTACCATTTCAAAATATAGGGCGGCAGTCTACAAGCCAAGATACATGAGAAATAAACTGATTTTCATTTACAAATTATATCAGCGTGATCTCAGTCTCTTTCTATCTTTAGAAGACTATCCCCCAAATAGCATTCTGAAAAAAAATATACTTGTCAGAAATACAAATAAAATGTACACAAACACATCCTAAACAATTAATCTTTCTTGTAACAGCAGAAGACAATTACACACCACCTTCAGAATTGAGATAGCAATTATAAAAGCAATAGAGCTGGAGTGCTAAGGAGCTTCAGTACTGAGGATGTTTCCTGAAAAACTAAAACCCTCTAGGGCACAAATATTGGGAAATCCAATACACCCTGATGTTGTATTCTAAATCCTACATATTTAGAAATCAAGGACTTTTCAAGTGAGTCAAAAATGAAAGCAAACACAAAGAAGTAAACGAAACCCAAGAGAACAAAACCTCTCTCCACTGATTCAGACCCAAAAACTTACATACAACAAATTGCAGTATAAGTCTTGGCAAATAAAACCCAACACAATGACAAAAATAATCACACAGCCTACAAATCTCCAAAGCAAATCAAAATTTTTCCAATAATGCTGTATTTTGGATCTGTATATCAAGGGGTTTTTGTCATTGTTTTCTCTTTTTTCTTTTTTGTCTTTAATTTTAAAACATTTAATTTAGATATTAAAGAAAAGAAATATCAGAGCCGTTTTATATGATTCTCAAAATATATGACAAAAGCTATTTCGAAGACATAATATTACCTTAAAATATATTTGATAATTAAAACTAAATTATTAAAGTTTTGCTACATAGAATTATTTTTGGAATTAACAAGAATTGGTGCAGAAAACACTAAACATAAAACAACTACCTTAACTACTATGAGAATCACTTACAAAAGTTCATTGTATTTTTACTGATAAGCAAGCAACTAGAAAAATAAAATAATTTTCAGTTACAACATGATCAATAAAATGAAATGTTTCAGATTAAAGTGAGCAAAGATATTAAAGGCCCACACACTGAAAACTGTAAAATGTGGAGTAAGTTTAATAAGATCTAAATAGGCTGTTTATGAATTGTTGTTCATATTTAAGTCGCCAATTGTTCTCAAATTTGTACTTAGATTCCATACAGTTCCAAACAAGTTTCTATAAGCTCATCTCAAAATTTGTTTTAAAAACTTATATGAACAATCTATTTTAAGAATGCCAAAGTTATTTCATAAAATAATAAATGATGAAAGCACATTATAATGTAATATAGGAATAAAGTACACCTAGTTCTAAGAAGTACTTTGGAGTTGTAATATTATATAATATTGACACAAGGAAAGATACACAGAATAGAATGAGCACAAAAATATGATCCAGTAATATCTGAACTAAAGCATTGATCACATGGTGTGTGTGTGTGTGTGTGTGTGTGTGTGTGTGTGTGTGTGTGTGTGTGTTTGCCTGTACTATGTCACACTTGTGGAAACAACTTGCTAGGCTGATTCTCTTTCTACCATGTCTGACTCCAGAACTGAACTCAGGCTGTCAGGCTTGGCAGCAAGCTCTTTACCTGCTAAGCCATATTGCTGGCCCAGGCAATTGATTTTTAATAAAGCTACCCAAGCAACTGAGAATATTAAAGTTTTCTTCAACAATGGCACTGAATATAGGCTTTCCCTATGAGTCAATTAAGCCAGAAAAATGAATGCATGCTATATTACTTCATTTTAGAATACAATTTAAAAAAACTCCCGCAAAAGTTAAGTCATTGATTGGACCCTGGGTTAGTGAAGGGGAGGTTGAAAGAGACACAGAGAAAGGAAACTTTGGGGGAGGATCCTAAATGGTGGTGTTACGTTCATCTCTGAGACTTCCAATTCAGTTAAATGAAATATGTTCCAGTGCTTTACATTTCAACAAAACTGATTTCTAAAAGAGTAATGAAAACTAAAGAAAATGAATGGGAACAAGTTAACATGTTGTGACTGGCATATCCAATGCTTCTAAACTGCTTACTGGTACAGACACATAGCCTTGTTCTTTAATTAATTCAAACATCCATCACATTTAGATCAGGATTATGTGCTAGATTTTCCTAACAAATCAGCCCAGTACTCCCACCAAAGGTTAGTTCCTACCTAATCCCTCTCTGAGATACTAAGATGTCTCCATAAATGTGGTCTGTGTTAATGAAGTTTTCTCTTGCAGTCACCAAGAGAGGATATTCTCAACAGAGAAGCACAGAGTGGGACTGAGATGTCTGAGCAAAACACAGGCTTTCCAGGATTCGGTCTACAACTGGGTCTGTTTCAGGCACTTGGCTGTTCTTGGGACATCTCCTCTTTACATATGCTTCTTCTGGTGAGCACATGACCAAGCAGTTTAGAAAAACTGAGGTCTATTTGGATGTCATCTCATTAAAATTTAAAGAGCATCTGCAGAGACATCTGATGAAATGATACAGCTATCCACAAAGAACCCTGCACATACTGAGGACCTGTTCTTCAAGACCATTTCCCACACATTCCCCACCCTGTCTCTAAAATAAACACTACCATATTCTCCTTTGCCTATTATAGAAATCAGTCCTCAGTAAGGCCTGGTCTTTTGCCCATATTCACCCAGCTTGTCAGTGGCACAGCTGAGATTTCCATCTCTGGGGTACTTAAAATGATAAGTAGTATATTTCCATACACACAAATCTGGAGTAAATAAATGTCTCTAGTATTAGTCATCTTGCATTACCAAAAAACAAAACAAAACAAACAAACAAACAAAAAAACATGCCATTCAATACATAGATGACATTTTATGGGGCTTTTGCTCATCACCAAAATGTTATATTTTTCCTACTAGGTAATCAATATTTGAAAATGACTCATTTATATCTTTAGAGAGGAGACACTACATAAAACAAAGTCAGAAGCATTTTTAGTGACTGTCTCTAAATCTGGGAGAGTTATTACTGGTTAGGAAAGAAAAGCAAAAATGTGCAATATATACAGCTAAAAAAAAAAAAGCAGAGAAGCAAGAATTAAGATTCCTGATAACTGGGCAGTTAGTTCATAACAACTAAGCAATAAAAAACAGCTGCTTACTTACTGTCGATGACAAAGAAAATCAGACATGCTTCCAGCTGGGACATTTCTAAATGAGCTACCCAAAATACTATCATCCATAAAAGCACTTTAAAAGAAATGAAATAATAAAGAAATGAACTGATGGACACTTCTTTGTATCAAAATGTTAGGTAATGTTAACTGCAAACACCCATAAGGAAGAAAAAACATGAAAAACCATTCAGTAGCCAAACCCAACCACCAATTCTTCTGCATATCTTTGGCAAGTCAAAGTCTGAACCTTGTTAGTAAACAAACAAATTCATTGTCTGTATTTGGATCTTCAGCAACAATCCTCTTAGTCACATGACTCAATAATGTAGTATCCCAGCATCTTCTTATGCAGGTCATGGAGATGGCCTAACATTTTTAATTTTTCATTCTAGTAAATACAGAACACTCACATACTTGAAGCGAAGCATTTATGTAGAAGGATAAATTTTACCTTATATTTAAAAAGTACATTTATAAGTCATTTCTATCTGATTTTCTCACTTCCTCCCTGTCTTGGAAATTCTAGGTGTTCTCAGATCACAGGGACAACCTGACAGAGGTGACAATGTCACCATCTGACTCCTTTTTTGTATGTCTGTCATGAATTCCCAGTTCAGTCACAAGTGAATGTAACTATCCACCAGAACGAGAGAAGGGAAGGGACAGAGCACGCAGCGGCCATCTGCTTCCCTCCCCCGGCATCCCTGGAAATGAAGATGGGGTGGGAGTCTCTCCTGGAGATGAGAGCAGAGTGTTCCTCATACTTGGCTCACTAAAGTGTCTTCAGGCAACATTTGGCCCTGGCACATGAGACAGCCATAATGACACAGAGCAATAGTAGCATGAAGCCCAACTGTGAGATTCAACAACCATAGAATGGGTCTGCTCAGGTCTGAAGATGCCTGGCCCTGTATGGGGATGATCTTAGCTCTCCAGTGCCCTAGAGACATCATCATTCCTTGCTGCTTCATATGCCCCACAGCATTCATTTGTTTAGGTACTGGTGTTCACATCCCTCAGCATTCATCAAACAAGGTACTTACAGTTGCATGACCAAGTACAGGTGATTTGGGCTTTCATAAATATCTTCCAGGGCAACAATATTTTCATGCTTAATCCTAAAAATAAAAAGAAAGCACAGACATATGGTAAGGACAACTATACTTGTGAAAAGGGTCATGACGGGGGGAAAAATGACATGATAGAATCCCAGTTCCTTGACAAGACATTGAAGACTCTCCCCACCACATTGCTCCAAACTTATTACTTCTCCAATCCCTTCTCTCCACCATTCCTAAGGCCTTAGAAACCCACAGTTATTGACACTGGATTGAATACTGTTGCCAAACAAGTGGGCCATGAACCAAATCTCTCAATACTGTATTTTCTCACATAACTGCACATCAAATGGCTGAACATCCTGGGCAGCACACAACTTCTTTCTGCTGTCTCAATGTAGGGACTGCAGAATAGTCTAAAGAGTCACCCACACGTGATCCATCCCTCTTGACAGCTAGAATACCTCAGGGAACGGTTTTATGGTCATGTTCATGAATCCAGTGCAGGCCAAGGAAAGCTAGCCTGATTATCCTCACTGGAGTTCACATTTATCCCACAAGTAAATTTAGTTTCCCAAGTAAACTAACTAGTAAGTAGAAAAGCTAATTTCATTTCAAATTTTTAAAACAATTTATGTTCAAGTCATCTCTGTCTGGATAGTCAGATTTCTTATTTCCTCTTTCTCCTGCTAGCCCCTGGTATATTATAAGGATAATCTCATGATCAAGGATGATGAAAATAACTTCTCAACAGGCAGCCCTTGAATCTTCTGAGAGTTTTGCACAAATGCAAACTCTCAGGCTCTGATTGGATAATACAAAACCAGGATGGAGCTCAGCAATATGCATTTTAAGACCCTCAGACAGTGTATATTACCCACCCCCCAAAGACTCGAGAATCTGTGATAAGGCAGATTTTGATCTAGTGGGTCCAGGGTAGGGACTTAGCATCT
Source organism: Sigmodon hispidus (assembly GCA_004025045.1). NCBI lineage: Eukaryota > Metazoa > Chordata > Mammalia > Rodentia > Cricetidae > Sigmodon > Sigmodon hispidus. Next base: position 5,069 of record PVIH01009024.1, on the reverse strand, counting down.
GTATTTCTCACTAAAATGCAAATGATGCTTGCTAAGAACCACACTGAACATCCAAATCTCCAATAAAGGCAGATCAAGAAGGAAACAGATTTATTCTAGCTCTTTGAGCTATCCACGAAGAGCAGTTTCTGCTCCGAATGTCAAGCTCAATATTTATTTAATGCATATGAGGGAAGAATTATTTCATTCCTCGATGAGCTAATTAGCTCTTAGCACGTGCCTGCGCTGACATCCCTGATGGGCCATTAAGACAAGCTGGAACATGCAGATTCTTGTGAGCCCCTTGAACACGGAGTCCCACAACTCATGTTTCCCCTCTTGTGCCTATGACAGACCTGTTTAATAAATATTTCCTCACTGAATGGATGGGTGATATGTAAAGGTCATTGCCACTAAACAACAAGAAGCAACATTCCATATGTAGTTTGTGAAAATGGAGGGATTGTCTCCCCGAGTATCAGATGGCTTCCTCCTGCAAAAAGAAACCTAAAAAGTGGAATGAACAAGACAGGTCTCTTGATTAGAATTGGTAGAAGAGAAGATAATTTGCAAAGAGTAGCAATGCTTTGCTTTTATTTCTGCAGCTCTTATTAGTTAATGTGGTTGTTTGTGGGAGCTAAAATAATTACACTAAATTCACATTTCACGGGTCTCCCATGCAGGACGCCTACTTATCTGTCAGTAATAGTTACTGTACAAGTGAAGCAAAATAGGATCAGCAATGAGTTATACCACTATATCAAAGAAACCATGCTACCAAAGAAACAGCCAGAGCTTAAATGGAGAATGCCAAGATCTTAGATATTTGTGGAATTGTTATTATTGCCTATACATGAAGGAATATAATTAAAGAAAGTGTGCATTGTGTACTTTTTTTTCTTCACAAGAGCATAAATATTTCCACTTAGTCACATTAATTTGGGCTGTCAGGGCCTAGATTTATAGAAAATTGAGATGAATGGGAACACATGGAGGACTACTGAAGAAAATAATGGAGTCACATTTACCTCCAGACTCTAGAAAATAACACACACTTTTTAAAAATATAAACACGTTCCAGATATTGCAATGTTATTCATATGGAGTGTAAGTGTCCCTGGGACTCTTATGTTTGATATGCTGAATCTTATCACAGCTGGGCTTAGAATTTGACACCTATGGTCATGACAGTCTTTGGAAATTAAACCAAGAAGGCTGTTTGGGCCCAAGAATTCAGTCATTCAACAGTTAATAACCATTTTAACTTTATCCATAGGCTCAACTGTGCACAAAGATTTAGCCTAACCAAAAAAGCAGGCTGGAATAAAGGCCACAATGCCTAACTCAGGTGTGTAGTACAGAGAACGTGCTATGTCTTTATTGAGTGCTGACAGGAAATTAATTTCTGTATCCATTGGAGCATTCCAGCACGGAGCCACAGATGGTAGGGACAAACTGAAATGAAATGACTGAGAAGACATTACTTTATGAACCCTCCCTCTCAACGAGTGTCTCAGCAGGTCAAGCAATGAAGCAATGTGTCCCTCACCAGGTTTCTTTACGTATCTGGAAGAATACAAGAAAAAATAAATAAAAATAAAAGATTTGATCATAAAAATAAAAAGCTTGTCTCAATGCAACAAAGCATGAGCAATTAAGCATTAAATGCCAAACTCTAAAATTGTATGTAAGGTTATAGAAATCTGAATCATGTATGGGTCAGAATTATGGAAAAGATCTCAAGAAAATGATGGGGCTGAGTTGCAATGGTTAATGCTTGAATAAGCATACTTAAGTGATTTCAAATAAACCCTAAAATGGCCTCTTCAAGGTCTCTTAAGAAAAGTGGCTTCATTAACTTGGAGCTGTTAGAACACGGTAAAAGAAACCATTCTGGCCTCCTACATCTGCTTTTAATCACTTACTCCTCCTCCAGATTCTTTATGATAGAGATAGACTAAACTTACTAGTTTAAAATTTATAGATTATCTTTACAAAACACCAGACAGATTTTCATCTATTTCTAAGGCAAGTGCAGGGCTGTGTCACAAATGCCAATCACAACTGACTCCCTTCTTTCCCTCATCAGATATCTGCTGGGAGCATACCAGGTGTCAGGCACAGTCACTGGCATTAGGAATTTAGTGGTGGACAAGACAATAAGGATGTCTGAGCCTCTGAAAGTACACATAGGCTACAGCTAAGAAGTCTTCCCAGGGAGCCTGATATCAACTAGAAATTAATATTCGTGTCATTAATGATTCCCTTTGTGAGCAATAGTGATTAAACCTATAGTGTCGGGGCTGGAGAGATGGCTCAGTGGTTAAGTGCTCTGAGTGCTCTTCCAGAGGACCCAGGTTCAATTCCCAGCACTCACATGGCAGTTCACAACTATCTGTAACTCTAGCTTCAGGACAAAATACTACTGTACATAAAATAAAAATAAATAATTTTTTAAAAACCCTACAGTGTCCTCCTGCAGACTGGTGGGGTTTATAATGGGTCCTTCTAGTCTTTTCTTTGTGTCGTTGATCCATCCTCCATCAACTGTCCTACAATATAGTTGCTGTGGTTCTTTCCACTCTACTGGCATTCATTTGACCAGACTGTTTTCAAACAAAAGTAATGATCCAGATGTGAAGTACAGTCATCAAGAGCAGGACATTAAGTCATAGGGAAACCATTGTTCAACATGAGCTAGACATTATGTATATGCAAATAAATGATAACGTAAGGTTCTTGTTTTCATCAGCTGAGTAAGTGTTCACACAGAAGAAGGTAAGCTCTATGTAGGTAGGGAATCTTAATGATTTTAATCGTTACTGTCTTCCTCATGCCAAAGAGGGTGTGATAGAGAGTTTATTTAATAGATATTTGTTGAATGAATGAGTGAAAATCAGCGCAAGAGTCTATTAAGCCACCTACTCATTTTTACTTGCTTTTCTTACTTAGGCTTCATCTTTGGAAGTTAAAGTTTTTCCTTTTTCCTTTTTTGTTTATTTTGTTGATGTTGCCATAGTTTGAGTACCTCTGTGGATTGAACCCCGTATCTCAAGCATGCTAGGCTAGGCTTCTACAATAGCAATATCTCCCACCCTAAGCTTTATTGAATTAAGTCTTTTTGGGATCCATGCAGTGCTTTCAATGATCATAGTATCTACTTTTGATTCACTCATCTGTTGTATTTCTTACTCTTCTCAATTTGGGGCCATTTGTTTATTTGGTATAAACCCATGCAGTGCTCTTTTTAAAATTCCTACTTGAAACTTTAAATAGAAAAGTTGTATTCCACAAGAGACCACACACACCAAGATAACTGACATTGATCAACTGGCTTTGATTGCCATTTAATTGCAAACTCTAGAGTACTATAATTGAGCCCATATTTTACCATTTATTCATGGGACAATCAGAAACTTTGCTGAAATGACATTTCTTCATGCTATATGCCACACAAGACTATTTAAAAGAGAAGTGGTATGCTTGGGAAGATTCGTTCTTGGTAAACCCACGTTAGTGCCTAGCAACCACTACAGCCTTCACTAAATGGTCGCAAGCCATCTGCTTAATTTCCTGTTCCAGAAAGGTACTGTGCATTGTGGTCCAGATTCTCAGTCTGCACCCCTCAGATTCTACCATTTTAGGTTTACGAACTTGACAATGTCTCTGGTATTGTTTTCCTAAACATCTCAACTGTGATTCTTTTGTAATAAGTGTAATTTCCTCCATTCCCTGAAACATAACAAACCCAAACTTAGCAATGAACCAGTTTTATTATTTTCTGTGAGCCTCCTCACAGCGCTGTTTTATCACACCATTTGCTGAGCTTCGAGTAGGTGTCAAGTATGTGCATTGTGTTTTGTTGATGCTAAGAACTGAACTCAGGGTCTCCAGCATGCTAAGTGGGTACCTACCATTCACTTATACCACTAGGCCCTAGGGGTTTTTAAATATTTCATTTAATATTAATAATTTTACAGAGTAGATATGATTTTCCTCATTTTTAAAAGGGGACACAAACATCTTGGAGATAAGGTATTCTAGGTGATAAAATTCATAATTAGCATTGTTGGGATTTGATATAAGTCTATTCTTATAACCAAGCCCATATTAAAGCTAATTACATAACTTCGTATTAACTAAGTGTGCTGGCTAGTTTTTTTTGTTTTTGTTTTTGTTTTTGTTTTTGTTTTTGTTTTTTTTTTACAATGGCTCTTATTTTCTCTGACCCAGACTGTGGCCATTTTGTTTTGTATGTTTTGTTTTTTTTTTTTAAATAACACTATTCTATTATTTTTCTTTTTATTAATGTTCACACACATATATATGAATATATGCTTATTATATATAGGCTGGCTAGTTTTCTGTCAACTTGATTCAAGCTTAGGTATCATCTGAGAAGATGTGCGGTGGCAGCGGCAGTGGTGGTGAGGGGGACTTGGTTTGTATAAAAAGGCAGGCTGGGGGAGCCGTGAGAAGCAAGCCAGAGCAGCATTCCTCCACAGCCTGTTTCCATGCCTGCCTCCAAGATTCTACCTTGAGTTCCTCCCCTGACTTCATTCCATGATGGACTGGGAACCGGTATGTGAACCAAACAAACCCTTTCTTCCCCAAGTTGCTTTGTTCATGCTGTTTCATCACAGCAATAGAAAGCAAGGTAGGGCCACTTCCGGGACCCAGCGCTGGCTGCAGAATCCCAGCGCTCTCTGGGGCAGGGGCAGGTGGACGCTGTCCCTGACCACTTCCACGGCTCCTGCTGAGGGAAACCCCGCCACGACCTCGAACTGAGCGTACCAACTGCTGGGGTCTCTGAGGGGCGGATTCGGACCCCGCCCAGAGGTCAGGAGGGGGCTAGAGGCCTCAGTGCCTTTATCCCAGCCTGGGAGGGAGCGTTGAGCTCCCATTGTTGCTGGTTCCACTTCCGGGACCCAGCGCTGGCTGCAGAATCCCAGCGCTCTCTGGGGCAGGGGCAGGTGGACTCTGTCCCTGACCACTTCCACGGCTCCTGCTGAGGGAAACCCCGCCACGACCTCGAACTGAGCGAACCAACTGTAGGGGTCTCTGAAAGACAGAATCAGACCCTGACCAGA